>BJBW01000312.1:0-37192 GCA_004320125.1 Scolopax mira | reverse complement strand
TCCAACTCCAAAAAAAAATTCAGTGAAATTCAGTGAAAGATCTACTGCACAGCTAAAACTTAGATTACAAAAGGTAAGCTGAATTTCCATCATTTTCCTATGGATTATCAGAACTAAAATGCATGATAAACCATCTCCCTTGCTCTCCTTCAAATGAGAACTTTCTCCAACTCTCCTTCCTTCACTTCAAATCATGCAGAGTTTACTCATTGGCTAATTTTTTGAGTTATTTCCTCCACAAAATACCATTTTTCCCCCTAATATTTGTGTATAGAATATGCCCACATTTATTTCCAGAACAGAAACAGCTCGCTCTTCTCTTACAAGGCTTCAGCTAATATGCTTCTGCTAAGATTAAAGGAAAATCTGTGGTAGGTGTGCTGTGATTTGAGCATTACCAAGACAGGTCTGCAAAGATGCTAGCACAATTATGCGATATCGTACACACTCTTTTAATTTGTTATTCTATTCTATTTATTTATTTATTTCCAACACAGACAGTGTTGCATTAAGTAATACTTCATTGCCAGTAACCATAAGATGCTGTCCAAGAAATTGTCAAAGAAAAAAGCACAGATAACTTCAAGATTCATCCTCTTCCCAAAGAATACACCCCTGGCTGCAGCAGCTAGAGAAGAGGGAGGAAAAGCTTATGCTCCTGTCAAGTACATCCTTTAACTCAATGGTTTATCCAGTTTTGGAAGTAATTAGGAATTGTACCAATTCATCCACATCCTAGGTTTTTTCTCTGGACACTGTATCTCAGTATACTGTGTGCTGCTGTAAACAAGCAGACCAAAAAAAAAAAAAGGCAAAATTGAGCCTGACTTTTAAAAATTTTCTGTTGGATCTCACTTCATGTCCAGCACTAATAAACAACTTACATGGGGCAAAGAAATGAGAAGTACATGTGTTCTCTACAATAATTTGACAACACTGTCATTTCAGAACCCTGGAAAACCCATGTTTTATAAATGTTTAAATATCTTCTTTTTTGGTCATCATAAGGAATAAAAAAAAAATCACTCATGCAAAACATTGCCACCCACTAACATGCAGAGATATCTATCTTTAGACACAGAAAGACAGCTTTCTACTACTAAATAGATTATGTCTGATATCCCTCCACTAGTTTGATGTTCAATATTTCCCTAAATGCATTGCAACTGCTGAGTTGTATTGTTTTTAAGAAATTTATTGGGAAACACATATACCTCTAATGCTTTCTCTCTTGTGTTTGTTACCACCAACAATTGGATCAACTTCTCCTCTGCGTTTTGGGGATAAAGCTGTTTTTACCATACAGATCATTGGTTTGTGCTTTTCATCTCTGTCTCTAAGAACCTCTGTGCAAAGAGATACATAGAGATGCGTATTTCCTCACTGTAGAGTGCTGCTCAATGAGTAAGTACTATGGCACTTTAAAGAATCAGTCCTCCTCTATACTAGTTTGTAGTGTTATAAGGAAGACAGTGAGTCAAAAGCAATGTTGTAATGAAAGGGTTACCAGGAACAGGACTCAAGGGTCTTGAAAAGGAAAAGGCTGAATTTCTCTTACACTTGCTGTTTTCTTGCTTGCCTTACTTTGTTTTACTTATTTTTCTTCCCTTATCCTCCACTTGCAGCGGGTGGCTTTTGCCCCCAGTCACCCCTCCAAGGCAGGTGACAGCAACTCTTTTATTTTTAAATTTTATTCTCCAAATGTGCTTTTCTGCATTTTCTCTGTTTCTTCCAATCTGTGCCAGTTTTTTGACTCTATGTGATTTTTGACTTCTCTGTTGTTACTTGCAATTAACTTAACAATTATCACTCATCGACAGAGGCTTTAAATAATTTATATTTCAGATTTAATTTTGTAGCACAACCTCCCAATCTTTTTGCAAATTATTCTTTTTTTTTTGTCCTCAGAGTTCTTTCCTCATAAACACTGCCAATCTATGTTACTTAATACATTTCTGATTGTATTAAATTGGACCATTTACATGTTAATACACCTGTATTTGTATCCAAAATCCATCCCTAATGATTGTGGTACTTACCATATCCATTTTACTTAATAAAATTCAGTCTGAAGTTTTTCCTTGCTGAGTTGCCTGTAACACATACTGATATAAAAATGAGTTCTACATAAAACTCTAGTCCTCCTTATTAATGACTGAATAAATTATACAAATTAAAATTCCCTAGATATCACTGCAGTCACTAATCTAATGCTCTCAGCTATCTGTGAGTGAGCTTCCCTACCCTGAACCACAGGTGGTAAACACTTTTTCCTTCTCCCTCAGTACTTCAATTTAAACTGACTCTGTATTTCCACATTCCCCTTCATTTTTAATTATCCTCATCACAAGTTGAAAAGAGTTATTAACTCACAGTTCTACCTTCCCCTACTTCCCCTTACTAAATATTCTGATGCACAGAGTGCCTTCCAGATTCCTAATCTAATCAGAAACACGACACACTACACAAATAAGAATTGACCCAGGTTTACCCCCAATTTTGTATAGAGTATTAATAAAACATAAAGAAAGACCTTGTATAGACTTTATGTGCCAGTATGTTGTTATTTGTAGAACCTAGGTAGCTTAGAAACCAACCTGTAGCCAACAGTGTTAAGCACTTCAGAAAAGGTTAACTTGCTCACCCAGCAACTCTGCAAAGCTGTTGCAACAGCATTATTAACACTGTTTTTTGATAGCTTTTTTTTTCTTTTCTGTGAAAAGCCATTCAGTCATAAGCCTAGATAAATGTTTAAATGAAAAATTTTATGAAAAAAAATAAAATGGTTTTCTTCAAATTCTAAATAAAGCAAAATGTACACACACTTCCCAATATTCTTATATGAAGTGATTTAAGATCAACATTTTAAAGTTGTTGTTTTAATAAAGAACAGGATGAGCATCCTTGTCTTTCTCCCCAAACATCATCAAACAGCCTTTCCAGGCTGTCCTTCCACCAGGACAAAGATTTTGGGCTTCAGAAGGGAGCTTTTCTTTCTTCTAAGCCTCTATTTTAAACCCCCAGTATCTATAGCAGATTTATTGCTATATTCAAATAAAGGGGATATAAAACCGAATGAAAATATCAGCAAGATGCAGCAGCGTCAGAGACCAATTTCCTTTAGATTTGCATTCTGACATCAAAATTGCTTTTGCTGCTTCCTTTCTCTCTGCTGAGTAGCTGCGTTGCCCCACTGCTTTTCCTTATATCCTTGGCAGGATGGACTGGATGAATGTGGTTCAACCCACTGCCAATTGTTTATTCATAATAGCAATGGGCAGACAGGGAAGTTTTTCAGACTTTTCCTCAGCTAGAGGTACTAATTTGAATAGCTCTCCTCCAACAGTTGTCATGAAACTTGTACTACTGAAATAATCTTGGAAAATCTCCATCTTTCCATCCCATTTAGTTTTAAAACTGATTCATGGGTTCAAATGTTAACAGAAAACAGAAAGAGAGTGGAGACGGGGACAGCATGCAAACATAAACTTACTTTTGTTAGGAGGCCAGGCTAAAAAGTAGGAAAATGAATCATCCCTGTCCAATCCACACTTAATTGTGTGCCTCAGAGGGAACACCATGCTCATGAAGTCAATTTTTCACATTCCTTTTCTAAATTTGTAGTGTCAAAGAAAATCATGGGTATGTTCTGATTACTTGCTTGCCAATGAGAGTACTTCCTTACTGCTTCCCTCATATGCAATAGGCCAGAAATCTCTATTTCTTGATACTAAAAACTTAACTATGTGATCAATCCTCATGCACCTGACCAATACTAATGCACCTTGAACGACGGATAATGAAAAATAAGCATCGAAATTCAGCATTTCTTCTCCTCATTCATAGAAAATTTATTTCCTTTTTCTGCCAAATACAAGAACAGTGTTGTGGACCATGAACTTTAAAAAGAAGCTGGATTTCTGCCTGTCTGAAGATAACTTGAAACTTCAGGAATCACAATGAAAAATTATTACCTGGAGAAGAGGACTTCTCAGGCTTATGCCTGCACATGGCCTAGTTTGAAGTAACAGAGTCTGCCTAGCTGCATTACACAGCTCTCCTAGAAAAATAGACCGCTACTTTAGAAATATTTATACAGATCAGAGCGTGTATACAATAGCCCATAGTCTATTACAGAGGTTGCTCCCTGCCCTGAGCTATAATATAATGTATGATAATATGCTATTTTAAATCTATACATCAATGAAATTTATCTACAAGGTATATGTGCTCAGCTGTGCAACTCAGCAGCAGGCAATGAATCAAGAACACCTGATAAATTAGTGTGAGAAAATACTTTTTCTTATCTATTTAGCCAGTCTTGGAGTATTCAGCAGGTCAGACTTTAGTATGGCTACAAAACAGTGTTAATCTGAAAGTTAGCACTCTCTCTTCACACAGGTGATCTCAAACTCACCTCAACAGCTGCTCTTCTGTGCTATCCACCGTGCCACGTGAAGGGTTTGCAGAGCAAGTGGTCTCACAGCATAGCTTGTTTGCCTTGATTTATCAGCAGGAGACAGAAGAGCTGCACATCTTGCTTTAGACTAATATATACAAATTTACATTTCATATCAGTCAGAAAGGCATTTGAAAGCCTGTAAAAAAAGAGAAGTTTGCCCCAGTCTAATATTGCACTAGCTGGCATAAGAATGTGATTCTTCCTCTCAGCCTATCCACTCGTAAACTATTACAATGAAAAATGCACAGAGTAAAGATAACTTGCACTTCTTACAGAACAATTTAAAACATTTTTTTTCTTTTTTCTGTGTCACACTACATACTTGACAAAAAGCCTCTCAACTATAATTTCTTACTTTCCTTCATACTACTTCACTATTTCTTTCAAGGCTTTATTTGGGAATCTAGTAGAACTTTTGTTATTCATTTTAAGGATAGTAAAGTCTAGAAATATGATCAGAGTAATGGACTGGGACAAGAATACAAAAACATTTTCTGTATCCTATATTCTTTATCAGTTCCTGGCTGCTATTCATCTTTTCCATTTCCTCACCTCTTTTTTAGCAATCTTTTTTGATTTTTTTTGTCTTCTCATTCTTCTTCTTTTCTGTAGACTTAAAATACAAAAATACAGACTTAAAATGATAAATCAAATCCTCCTTAATTCTTTTTTCCCCTTTAAAATTAATCCAACTGATGTACATTCATGATTTTATAATAATTTCTGAACTACATTTTCTTTACTCTGATCCATTTTACAGCCAGAAGGATCACATTTTGAAATGCTTTCTGCAGTCACAAGACTTAGACACTTTCTTTCTCCATAAAATAAATGCTGAAATTTTATCACAGTCATAGGCCTTTCACTCATTAAAACTTTAACAGAACCAAAACTGTTGCAAAACTCATGGTAAAATAGAGCAAGCAGCACAACTGTTCCTCTTATCCATCTTCAGTGTGCTAAAAGGGAGAAAAGAAAAAAAAAAGGGAAACAAGCACAACAGAAATGCACAGCTTGAAGAAATAGGTCAAATAAATCCTATTCTCTTATACTGATGTGCTAGAAGCCTCCCTCCTGTGAAACAACTGTGTAGCATACATATGGTCCTTGGCTGACAGCACATTTTCTTTCTAGAAGACAACTGATTTGATATATTCATTGTATATTTTGTGTCTGTACTCAGAACAAATGTACACCCACATATTTATGTGCTATCATTTTTTCATCATGTGAAAAACATATTGTTTGAACTTACTCAAATTACCAGTATTAATAAATCATATCATAAAATACATTTGATATATCACTTCTGTCAGTAAGCCATTGGAGAAAAGAAAAAAAATAAATTGCTTCATGCATATGTTTTAGGGACATTTTGTTCTTGCTCTTCATTGTCTCACTTCTCCTGACTCCAGTCAGAAACTCAGCAAATGAGGGCTGACTTGTTTAGCACCCTCCAAATGTGCTGAAATGAGTTTAGTCACAGCCCACACAGAATGCTATTTCTATTTACTGTAGTCCAAATCTGCTTTACAAGTGAGGATCACGGATCGAAGATCAGCCAGTAGGCTTGCTTGTGGAAGAAGACAAAAAATTTGTCACTTAGTAAGCTTTACAGGAAATACGTGTAAGTGTCATGCAAGTGAGTTTTATATAAAACACATATAAAGATCATAAAATGTGTTCAATCAAACAGCAGGATATATTAATAATAAAAATGTGTCAACAAATTTTGACAGCAATGTGATTGCCCAGCTGCTATAAGGCTTCTTTTGTTTCAATATTGTTTCAATTCAAGTTTACATTAACCGTTTGCTTTTAGATTATACTATTAAAAATACTATTTCTCTTAAAGAGACTATCTAAAATGCTTTTAAGACATGTTTACAGCATATCTGATGATACAAAAAAGTTCCTTCAGTTCCTATAAATATTCTTAAAGGGGTGTTTTCTGTAGGTTTTCTTTTTCCACACCAGGTTACATACTGATATATGATGCCATTAGTAGGCCATCTTTAGCCCAGTTTCTCCACCAGATGCATATATTTTTAATGATTCTTCTGTTGTCAGAATGAGTGAGATTTTACTAGTTGCTATACTGAAAGTGGCAGGCAGTTGATGAAATGCTCTATGGATCTGTCCTTCCATACATCAGTTTCTTGGAGGTGTACAGATTTGGTTCAAACACTATAATTCTATGTCAGATGAGATGTATATAGACTTAGAGGGTCTATTCAATAAGCCATAAATTCCATAGGTGGCTCTTGATATTACTATAAAGTTGGGGTTCCTTCACTCTTTTTTAGCTCAACATACTGCTTTATTTTTTCCACATTCATCTAGAAGCTCACAGTCATAATTAGACACACACACCAAAAAAAACAACCAATGAAAAGCAGAAGGTCAGGGCCCTCTTTCTCTGCAATAAAGTTTGTATTCTTCTCTCCAATCCTACGCATGCACAATGTGGAACCACTACTTAAGGTCACAACCTTTGTGCCCCACTTGCTTTCTGTCATTTTATCCTGATTGGGTCAGAGTAAAAGTTATATTCCTCTCTTTGACTACCAAAGAGAAAAGCATTTTTGAGGAAATTAAAAAGGAGAGGGAAAGGGGGAATGAAGAAAGAATAGACACCGGATGGGGGTTGCCTAAATCCTTGGGGACTTGCTCAGTTTGAGAACTGTCTTAGAAACAACCTTAAAATACTTCTAACAGAAGGTGCAAGCTCAGCATCAAGTACTAGTTAAGATCTTTTAGTAATACCCCTATAAGTATACTTATTCTTACATGCATCTGGTATTATGAGGATGTGATTAGCTGAAAGGTGCTGCAGAGTATTATTTTGGAACAGCAAAAATTTACTAACTCATTGAAAGTTCAGCTCCCTATCTTGACAGAAGTTTTTATATATACATTTACTCATCTCTCCTATCTATCTTCAGGCTCAATTGTCTTGCAAACGTACAAGTACAGCTCACAACTAATTGCATTAACGGGTTGGATCTATACATCTATACTGTTTCTACACTGTCCAATACACTTCTGAAACAAGTTGTCACAGAAGCAGTAGAGCTATGTTAATACAGAGCTTTGCTAAGGTGAACGTGTTTAAGTCAGGTAGTTACTTTGTTAAGGGCTAACATAAAGACTTAGAAATGGAAAATCTATCACTTATGCCTGTGGTTTATTACACTTGTTTATCACCTTTGCATCAAAACTGTTATTTCTCATGTGAATTCATGCAGCTACAGTTTGCACGTACTGGATCTGGTTTTTTCTCCTTTATATTACAGAGCAGCTAGTACTTATACATTTTTCCACTGGGAGAGATTATCAGTACAATCAAAGGAATCTCTCAACCTGCTTTTCCACAAATTAAACAAGTTGTGTTCTATATGTCTCTCTTAAAATACATGGCATTTTAATCAGCGCTTAACTTTCTTTTCTCTCCTTTCCTATATCCATTCTAGCTTTTTAATATCTTGGTCTTTTTGGACCAAGCCTGTGGTAGGTATAGAGTTTATCTATCTATTTAGCTGAAACTCAGTCCTTTCCCATCCTTCTCATTTCTTGTGCAGCTGATACCACCGTAACCGCTTCTTGCCACTGCAAGTTTTGGGAGCTCATGCTGAGCTCCGTTGCAAAACCTGCCCCTTCCCAATTGCTGGCCACTAAGAAGCAGTTCTGAATTGAAGAATGTATATTTCAAGCCAATATTCCAGCACTATCAAACACCTCTCAAAAAACTTTTAGGGTAAGTAAGAATCTCTTTTCGTTTGATCTAATCCACTGATTTATGTTACATAAACATCCTATGTCAATAAAACATGTTAATACAATTAATGGACTTTTAAAGTGGCAAGACAAATTAAAAAAGAGAGAACAGATTAGAGTGTCTGTACAGACTGAGTGATTTATAGCCCAAGATATTTTTCAGTAATGTCACCACTAAAATGCTTTTAGGTCAAAATTGAAATATATTGGATAAAACATTAATTTAATGAAAATTGAGTGTAGGAGCTGGATTTTACACTAGCCCATATTCAGGAAATGTATTTTTCAGCACCAAACTAAAGTGCCTCAGCTTCGTGCGCATTTGTTCTGCTAATGGAGATACAAGCAGCTCAGAAATTCAGCCTTCAGTTGCCTCAGAAATCTCTGACATCTCCTGTGGTTAAATTTATGTAATTGAAAATGTCTTAGTCCACTGCAAGATTCTTGGTCCCCACGTGCAGTGGTAAAGAGACACCTATGCCTACCCTACGATGAACCATGACTATCTTGGGTAAAACATCTGTGTTCACACTGTATAGGATTATTATTCCTTGTAGGGTTTAATTAAAATGTTTCAGGTGCAGCATGAAGACATAAAGTAGTAGGTTAGGATGCAAAGTCTGCAGGAATTGCGTTGGAGGCATGCAGAGAGATGAGGGAGTCCAACCTCTTGCATTTGCATCCATATGGTACAGGGGTGGTTCTAGGACCATTTCCCAGAGCTGCATCACATTTTCCTCTCAAAAGGAGATAGATGATTTGCTGTGAAAGACAGCTTAGGAGTGAACTCCTTTACATTGTGCATAATAAGAAGACAACGAGCCAAGACTTGAATCGGGGTATAAATTATATCATGGTGTAGATTTAGTGGATTAATTTTCTAGGCATCCTAGGAAATATCTACTGTGCTTAAAAAAAAAAGAAAGTAAAAGGACTAAAGAGAATGTCTGAACACTAGTCCCCTGATCTCTATATAGTTAATCATTATCTCATTCCCTTAGTTTGCTTTGGCCCTCACCAACAAACTGCCAGATCAAGACTGCCATATAGTGGGAGGTGTCCCTGCCCATGGCAGGAGGGTTGGAACTTGATGATCTTTATGGTCCCTTCCAACCTGAACCATTCTATGATTCTATATTCTTGAGGGTTGTAGATTTTCAGTGCCTTTGCTTTCGGACATTAGGATTGGTCTCTTGTACTTTTTGAAAATTAGCAGAATAGGTGTATCTCATTCAGTCTGAGTGAATTCAAGACTATGGATTTTATAGTGACAATAAAATTCTTCAGTTCTCAACAGCAATATTTAGTATGGACCATGAGCACATGAAAAACAATCCGTTTCTTTTTGTTGTACGGATTTTTGCAGTGAAGCAGCAATTAATGAAAGAACAATAAACTTGTTCTCTTAAATTATTTGATAAAGTAAATTATTGCATTTACAGTCACAGAATATGACTATATTCTTTGTAAAAGTTCTCAGTGGATGTCATGTTTCAGAAGAAACATGAAACTTTCTAAGCCCATCATGCGAGTTAAATGCACTTTTTTTTGGCATAATGAGTCAAAAAGGTCATCTTTCTGCCAGTAAAGAGCAGTTTATTGAAATATAAGAGTAAACATATTTAAATCAATTTTTTATCAGTGCAGATCCTGCCCTCTCTTAGCTAAGTCCTCATATGTGTACATGTCATACTGGGAGAGGCAGGGAAAATGTAACCTATGCAACTCACCTAAAATATCTCTACTTGCTCTTTCCCTTGAAAACACAACTGGGTATGGCAGAAATATTAAATCTGTATAGACTAGTCTCTCCATTAGCTTTCAAAAATTAGTTATGTTGGAACAGTATGTAGTTAAATATTTTTCAGACAGAAAATTAAGTTTCCATGAAAAACATTGAAGTTCAAGCATTAAGTTCCTAAAAATCATCTAGGTACTTTGGAGAATACAGACAAAAGAAATATTCTCATATTCTAGAATGACTCTTCATCAACTACAGCACAAGAAATAGTTTACTTTTTTCTATTACAAAACATGAAGAATTAGTAACACTAAAGAAACAAGCCATAGCTATCTGTTGCAATACACATAAAGTAAGAAACATCTATAAGATATAGTGAGATGCTTAGATTATCTGTTTAATTGTTTAACACAGAGATACATTGCACCCATCAATACAGGAATTGTGTAATAATAATCCAGTAGGGAGAGCTACAGCATAATACTTTTGCCCAAGCACTTAATGGCAAAGATACAGACCACATAATCAATTAGAGAAGACATTGCTGTTATGATATGCATTTCTGAAGGACCACTTCAAAATGCCTAAACTCTTGTACTTACAGTTTGGCTTGCATTCAAAGAAAGAGACCAGTCTTTGCTCCCTTCAACACAAAGCTACTAACTTCCAAGCTGCTTACTTTGCACCTGCCTTCACAGACACACAACCATGCCCATCCACAGCTGGTTGTCTACCCTGTCCTAAAATTATCTTGCATCAAAACCCAAAGACTATGACACTCCATATTCAATATGATCTCCAGAAGAGTGACAACAAGCTACGAGCTAAGTCAGTTCCCTTCAGTATGTAGTACTGGTCCCATTTTATTTTGAACTTTGAAATACACTTTGAATTTGGTCCAACTGCTATGCATCCATTGCTTGGATACAGCTGTAAATCAGTCTTAATTATTATGTTCCTATATGGTTTCATGTCAGCAAAGTCTTCAGATTTGCATCTTTCGATGAATAGAAAGTTATTTGAAATTTGATGAAACTAAGATACATTGTATAAAAATATTCTAGTTCATTATTTGCCCTTATTTGGGTGGATTTTATACCCTTCTGCATTTTATAAAGATTACAACTCTACACAAGATAGATGGAAAGATAGATACCTGTAGAATCGATAAAACTGTAGAGGCCAGAATTCCCAGGCCCAAACCCAGGGCAGTGCCTGCAGGTGCTTGATGCTGGTATTCCCCATCCTGCTTTTCTCCCTCCCCATATGATTTAAAATCATATATCTGCAATGCGTTAACAAATCTTCCAAATCTTTTCAGCTCTTTTTGCAGAGTCATCTAAGAAATATGGCCCATTTATAGCTCTAAGACCTGCTTTTTGAAGAAATGGATTTACCCTGTATTCTTGCAAGTGCCAGTTGGAACCAGTTACAGTGTAGAGCAGAAATCCATGTGCAGAACTGCGTTACGGAGCGCTGAGAGGCAGAACACAAGCACTACACAAAGGAAATCTCTGACAAATGCCTCAGCTCCGAGTGATTGCTGAGCAGCTCGTGCTAATAACAGCAGGAAAATTACTGAGCAGAGAATGAAGCAATTAAAAGCTGTACTGGGTTTGGCACATTCCTGAGACACAGAGGGCAACTGAAGAAATTTAATAATGCTGCACTCTACATTTGTCAACACTAAAAATATCCACTTACAAAATTTATTTCTGTCTAATAATAACCAGTTCAAAAGCACCCAGATTATCAGATTTTTTTGCATAAAATTGTAGTGTAGCTATTTGGACAGTAATGAACATCACATAGTAGTTTTATCCGGAAAGTAGAGTGAAGTTTATCGAGAAAGTATATTTACCTAGGACGTTATCCAGAAAGTAAAGAAAGAATACAGTGTTCTACTAGCACTTGGAAAGAATAATGAGTGGTCAGAGATCCAATCTCACAACGCTGAGTTGTGTTTGACAAGTATTTAATGTGATAGAAGGAAAATATTAAAGGGGAATTTGAGAAATGAGGATCTAATTAAACATGCCCTCTACCTGAAATGTTTTGACAGTAATAAAAATCTACACTGTCCACAGGTACCATCAAGTCTTTCTACTATATTATTGCCTTTCTACAAAAAATATAACCAAATTCTCTCCTAATAAAATATAAAAATAAAAAATGTTGTACACACCAAATAAAATCACAATTTAAAAATAGGATTTGCTTTGATTACAGGTGCAATTTTTCAAGGCAGAAATCTATGCAACCTACAGTGACATACAGATGCATCTGAGCACTATTACTCTTGATGGGAGGGTGGAAATGGTGTTCAAGTAACAAAGCACTCACCAAATAGGAACATGAAAGTGGACGCAGATTCATATTTTTCACTATAAAATAGCAAAAGAGAACCAGTATAACAGGTGCTGTCCCTTGCTAACCTTTCGTTTGGGAGAAAACTGAAAAAAGCACGTCTGCACCATCAGAAACTGATGTCAGAGTCATTTGGGGCTAAATAACAGCACAGGAGATGAAATACTCACTGCAATTTGTGATTCCAAGAGCTGCTATTACTTTGGGAAGGCTGTGCTATCATGTGCGATGGGGAGAGATGGCAACTGCAGCTGTGCTGTCATAACAAGGTTAACCCCGCAGTCACGGGAAGTTGTCAATCTAAATGGAGACATATTGTGGAGGATCAGGCTCCATTTTCCCTGCCTCCCCAAGGGAGGGGGACTGGGGAAGCTGAGTCACTCATCTTGCCCAAGGACGTCTCAGCAAGACAACTGCCACCACAGGCTGAGCCAAGCTGTGAGCTCATGTCCATTTTGGTTGATAAAATTGCAACTAATGGATTTATCTTCTCTTAGCAGCAGTGCTGCTGAAATTTGCATAGAACTGAAGTACATGGTGTTTCATAGAATGGTTAGAGTTGGAAGGGACCTTAAATATCATATTTCAGAGGACAGAAACAGATTAACACAAGAGTATTATGCTTGTTGATTGGTACTACCAGTACATTTAACTGGAAAATGAAGGTGTCAGGATCAGGATGTTGAGCTGGCTCTGCAAAGAAACAGTTGAAACTTGGGCTTGTGCTGACCATGAGCAGCAGCTTATGAGTGAGAAGTTGTCAACAGTATATAGAACAGGCTACTTGAGACTGAAGAACACCTAAACAGCTGAGATTCTTTGGCTCTCAGAGGACTGTGGCTGTGAGGGGGCTTGGTGGGCCCCTCTCTGCCTCCTGCCCTTTCCTCCACACCTCCGGTCTTGCTGGTAACACCCAAGTGCACGTGAAGGTGATGAACATTCCCCCCCTCGCCCCTCTCACTCTCTTTCTCTCTGATATTTGTCTTTGCACCTTTCATCCAAAATGAAAAATATACCTTTGCTGATGTTTCTTTGGAAATTATGCAGCTTCAAGAGATCACATAGGAAATCAGACCAGCTTTAACTTGTAATGAAAACTGGTTAAAATTTATGCTGTTCTTCATTTTTATTATTTATTACAGTCCCTGCCCGAGTATATTGATTTTATGCCAACCTCTGTTCTTGTCACAGTTTTTGTCACACAAATGAGGTTGCAGAAATGTAATGCCTATATTTTAAGAAATACAGTCCTATGCCATTTCAGTATGACCTTTTCAGTATTCTGCATTCTGATGGGTTGGCCATTTCTGAGGCAGGGGCCTATTTCCATCTACTCCTTAGCCCCTCAACACTTATGTTTTAAAAGTAATTTAAACACAGGTTGATATATCAATTTCTTTTGTTTATACTGGCATGCAGAATATATAATCTCCTTTCTGGAAAATCAGTGAACTCTGGACAGCTCTCTCTTCATTGTATGTGCCTCTGTGTGGGAATTAAGTTCTAATTATAATATTAATTTTAGTATTAGAATATATAAAACCGGTGGGACTGTTTTGCTTTTGTTTCCAAGCAATTCCAAGTGTAGATTTGAAACAGCACCATGAAGCACAGTAATGAAACAACAGTTAACCCAAATCAGTAGCTCTCAGCTATAAGTATCTGAACAAGAAGGAGCAGAAGCCACAAAAACAGACATACAGACTTACAAGGTCATCATAGCAACACCACAGGGTGGTTGAACACACACAAGATGCAGAAAAGAACCTAGCTAACTCATCCTATAGCAGAAGGGTGAGTCCTTACAGTGTCTGCACGTCAGGTGTCTTCCATAGGCAGTATCACAACTGCAGAATTTGAACAGCAAAATAGCGGTTTTGGGTAATTCCTTATTAGCTTTTCCAGTGGTAGTGTAAGAAAAAAGCACAGTGAAACTTTCTTTAAAAGCATACCTGATTCTTGGGTTTTTCCCTTCATGCTCAGCATGGTGAGAGTCCCTTGCAGGCTTTGTGAAGGCATCTGTTCCAGTTAATCACCCCCTATCACACACATCACAGGAGCTGCTGACTTTTGATTTCTCTTATGACAACTTTAGTATGTGGCATTTTCCCCCATATGCATTAATTTATTTTTAAACTGAATATTTTAGAATATACACCAAAAGACTGTGAAATTATGTACCCTAACAAAATAATCCAATGGGTAGGATATTTAGCCAGAATTCAGGAAGCTGAGAATTTTTGTTCATCCCTACTACGGCTCTGGTAATCCTCTCAGCCTCTGAGCCCATGTTCTGAACCTCTGCTGCCCTGGTGCACTTCCCATCCATCTATTTAAACCAGTGGTTCCCAGAAGCACGAGCTCAGAGGGAGCTGACAGCTAGCCAGATCTCAACGCAGCAGTGCATGTGTAGTGACTATGATTCATCTGTGACAGATCATCCAGCTTTTACGTGCACTCTGGAGACAATTTGTGTATGCACAGTAAATCCAGTACGTATCTGACCTACTACACACGCTGTTGGCACCTGCGTAGCTTGTGCAGAAGTTCTGGCACATCCTGAACACATCAGACTCATAGTGTGCGTTCACTTTTTGGGTGCATTTATTTCTGCCTGGAAAATATATGAGCTGTGAGAGTCTCAAGGATGTGCAGTAGAAAAGCAATCCTGACACATTAGCACTAGCTGAAGTTCAGCAAGTGTTCTACACGTACACAGGGTAGGCAACTTGGACATAGTATTTAGTGCTGCAAAACATAGAGACCCCTGAATTTTTTCAAAAGAAACATTTTATCTGTGGATAGGGGCAGGGGAGAAATAATAATAAAGGACTAGTTTTTTTCCTAGCCTCATTCAGGAGAGCTGAGCAGTGCTAACTAATATAGAGCAACTAGAGAGCTGTATTATCCACCAGCAAGTGCAAATCAGACTAGTGCTCTTCATTGCTCAGGGGCCCTTTGTGCAGTGGCATGCCATGCCACCACTGCTTTGTTTTGGACATCAGCATCCAGCTGCTTCTTCTAGGGAGCTGCTGCCTCAAATCCAGGTAGCATCAAGGTAAGCAGGGACATCCCCAGAAGTCTTTCAGGCACTGCAAAGCAGCCCAGCTTGAGCTGATCCACACTATCTTGATCTTGATAGGCACAGAAAGTTTTGCTGTGCTTGGATTCATCCCACTCTACCTTTCTTTTATAGCACAGGATGTTACAGAATAGCCTTTTCATAGCTTACAGAAAAATTACTTTGGATAACACATTTTGGGGATAACATAACAGACAAAACAATCAAACTGACGGGGCATTTACATCTCACGCATTGTCATGCTGAAATTATTAAACCACCTAAACTGCAGTTCAGCCAGCTAAAAGGCCTTCCTGCCCTGCCAGCACTGCTTCTTGGAAGAATTAATTAAGTCAGAGGGAAAAAAAACCCACTTTCTCCTCCAGCAAACAGGCAAACTTTTAAATAACATGTACTTTAGACCCTGAGTAAGTAGTTAGAGCTCTAAGCAGTTAGTTATCTTCACACATTTCAAAGCTATTACTGTCAAAAATGCAAGAAAACATGAGCAAAAAATGAAAGCTTAAATACGTGTGAGGCAAAACCTTTCCTGCAGTGAACAGGATCCCAGAAAAGCCCCTAGATCAAACAGTTTAAGGAAATACATTACCATTTTGGATTCATAAAGGTTTCCTTAGGAGGATTTAACACCTTCTTCTTCAGAAAAAAGTTCATCTTAAAAGCTGTCACTTGTCATCCACAAAGCCCTGGAGGTTTAGCAGAGGTCTAGACAGAGTTGCAAGTCAGAATTTTATAGAACATTTCCAAGTTGATCTCTAAAATTCAAGCAAACTTGAATTAACGTTTGGGAAAGACAGATTTGTTGAAAAACATTACTGAGCTGTATAAATAATGTCAGCCAAACAGCAGGAGCAGGGTGTGGGAAGGGGAAAGGATATAATAAAAGCAAGCAAGGAACCGTGTGAGTAATAATGTGCAGTTACCCTGTTGTCACCGAGGTGGGTACTAACAATAGCAAACATTTCAGCAAAGGATATGTTGTAGCTATGGTAAAATGGTAACTCTTCACTCACATAAACACACCGATGCTGATTTGTCCCAGCTGAGCACCTGGCTCCTGAGCCCTCTTCTGAGCTGCCATTGTAGGGAAAAAACCAGCCAGACAGTGCTGGATATCATAACAGTCAAAACCAAATAGAAATTACTATCTGTAAATTGCACAACATGCTTTAACGACACGAGCCAACATGAATACTTACATTTTCCCTGTGAGGACATCGAGGCATGGGCTTGTAAACCTAGGAACACATGGCCTGAACTCAGCTGTAACGGCGTAGGGTCCCAGGGGCACTGGTTAGCACCAACACACCCAGGTCCTGTTGTCCTCTTCATCTTGGAAAGTAGAGGCTGTGGTACTGCCTAGAGGGTGAGAGGGGCCAGGCCAGGAAGAGCTCACCAAAGCTGTGAGATGGAAGTGCGAAACAAAAGGTGCCACACAGCCAAGACTTCCAAATCCTGGCATGCAGTGTTATTGGTTGATGGCACGATGTCTGATTTGTTGTTCTTATGCCCAGCTGCCAGATCACATTAAAAAGAGCTAAAACACATTAAACATCTCCTAATATGAAGTTGCCTTGAAACAATGGTTGGAGTTGTCCCAGAGATGCTACGTGAATATGGGAATTGCTCCATGAGATCCTGATGTGTTCACAAAACAATTTCCCTTGTAAACTGTTCAAGCCAGCTGTGGGAGAGGCAAATTAGGCAGATGCTAACGCCTAAACTACTGCTAAAACTACTCTGGAGAAGAATAATGGGGACTGCTTGGTCTCCTAAAGCCAGGAGAGTAGCAGCAGATGAAAGACAGAGGATCCATGTTTGCAGGAAGGCAGCCCATTGAAGCAGCTGGATCACTGACTCCAGAGTTCCTCCCCAGCTCCACAGTAGAGATGGCAGCAGCCAGACTCAGTCTCTAAGCCTCTCTCTTTCCCACACGTTCCTCCCTTTGTCCCAGATCCATTTTTTTTCTACACTCTCCTCCATCAGCCCAGCATTTCTTGGAGTAGAGCAGAGCCAACTCTCCATTTGGTGAGAAAGGCTTTTACTTAGACTTGTTGCTGTGGCAACCAGGGCCAGCTGACTTGATTGTTCACCCCATGGAGGAGGCAGGGACAGGTCAGGTGACCCAAACTGACCAATAGGGTGTTCCATCCCATCTGCCATGCTCAGTATAAAAGCGGAGGGAGGAAATAGGACAGATTTGCTTCTCTTTTCTGGCTCTTCCTTAGTGGCTGCTTCTTCAAAGACTCTCTCTCTCTTTGATGGCTGATGCCTGAGGAAGACCTTGTCAATTCATCTACCTGCGATCCCCATGAGTGTGTTCCAGAATCCAGTTCCCATTTATCACTGAGACTCATCTAGAACTTTCCCAGTGCCTTCCAGTGACATGTCCCTGGGAGCTTGATACAGTTTTGTATGTGTATATATATTGTATTTATTTCATTATTTCCTTTTTATTTTTTATTAATATTTCATTAAAGTAGTTTAGTTTTTTCCTAAACTCATACCTCTCTTTGTTTTCTTCCTCTCCTTGAAGTGAGAGGTGGAGGAGAGCATCTGTTATCTTGCCACGAGCCAACCCATCCCAAATGACAACACTGACCTATAAGAAAAATCAGTTTCTATTCACTCCTGAGATTTTTTGGGAGCTTGAAGCTGATGCTGAAATTGTGCTTTACATATTGAAAACACCTGCTTGATGGGAAGAGGCAGACATGTTCCCAGTACCATGTTTTTCATTTGTTCTGTTTGTATTTAAGATAAAATAATCTAACCTGGAATTCTTCCCTCCAGGCTGTTCTTTTTTGTTCCTGGGAATCAAGTCTGTTGAAATCTAACCTCAATTCCCCATACTTAAAATGGAAAAATAAGTGCCTACCTTGCTGGGGGAAGGAGAAGTGAAACGGAGCCATTTGAAGATGGAAACGTTAAAGATTATGTGGCACCAGGAGCTATATCAGTGGGGTTCCTGAAAGCAGCAGAGATCAAAAGAAAGGTTTATATGCTCTAAACACACCTATATGTTTTTGGAGAAAAAGTGGCATAAAAAATTCTACTCTTATATTCTCCCATTCTATATATTAAATACAACAGAGAAGCACAATGTGTTCATTTACCTAAATACTTCCTCATAAAAACACTCCTGCTCACTCAGTTCTTCTAGATGTACACTATCAGAGAGTGCTTTCCTATTTTGTATGATTTAAAATGTCGATTTTGTAGCCTGGATTCTTCAGAAAAGGGTTCCAAACAAAAAAAATTAACCTAATATCTAAACACTTCTATCATAGAGGAGTCTTGTCAGAATTTCATGTAAGTGAAATATGCAATTTTGAATCAGTAATCAGTGGCAGATCTAAAATAGAAAAATAGAATATTTTACAACCTTTGAAAGATTCAGAGATATAAAATGTTCCTCTTTTTTCCTTTCCCACACATTGGCAATATTGTCTGATTACCTGGCATCCCATTGGCCCAGATTTTAGACAGGAGATGTGAAAACAGCATAGAATTACTCCATAAAAATCTCTTTTTAGATGTGAATAAAATTTTATTTTCTTGAATGCTTGCAGGAACTTCCAGCTGAGGCAACAGAAAGTCATGCCAAAGGATCCCTCAAGTTCCCCAGTTGTCTTCTCTGTGCTTATGGCCACACCTGTAATCAGAAGTGGTATAATTGGTACTGATGATGACAGCTTCTATGGTTCAACCATTTGCAGCGAAAAGAAACATGTAAGAAACATGCTGGGTTTTAAAAATTTTAAGATATTCAGAGCATCACATAGAAAAATAATAAATATCCAATAGGTTTTAAGGATTATCAAGTCAGAAGTTAGCCCACTAAATTATGGTTTGGGTTTAAAATTATATTTTAAAAACTGAAAATATTGAGTTATAGTGCTGGAAGCATAAAACTTCATTATTTTAAAGCTTTTTATAATAGCCTGGGAGAGTTGTAAACTTGCTTTAAAAAAAAACAAAACCAAAAACAAAACAAAAAACGAAAGAAAGAAAAAGAAGAAGGAAAATGAAAAAGAGAAAACGGGTTTGAGTGTTTCACACAATAACCTGACTTCGTGAGCTGAGATTTTAAGGGTAATATATGCATCACAGGACAATTCATGAGAAAGAGGAATAATTGAGTACTGAGTATGGAACCAGAACATTGAAGTAACAGTAATTTTTAAAAAGTGTGAAAACAAAGAAGGAAAGCTAAATATCTCTTGTTTCTTCCAATCCTTTTGTTCACCCAAGCAAAGTGACTTCCAGAATAAAAAGACTGACTATGATGATGATCTCTTTGTTTTGAAAGTGATTATCCAATAGGGATCAGTATTTTACTCTTCCTTATATTTTTAAAACTTTTTCCTTCTACATATGGATTTCAAATGAAGCACATTAGAATTGCTAATAGCACGCGTTACTTAGCTAAGAATGTCAGGTCAACTCAGCAACAGAATGAGTCCAAGAACAGCAGATTTGGAACAGAAATAGATGTAATTATTCTGTTTTCAATACAAAGTATATATGCAAGATACTGCAAAGAAATGAATATGCAAACCAAAGACTTTGTCACGAAAAAACCCACCATTATTAGGTAAAGAAAGGAAATATAGAGCCAGTAATCTCTGTGAAACAAACAAACAAAAAATTTCTAACATCAAGGAGCAGGCTGAGGAAATGGAAGCATCTACCTTTGACAACTGAACAGGAAATGAGATGCGAATCCAATGAAACTGCATTTCATGGTAGCTTACAGTGCCCAAATCCAGTCCAGAATAGCAGTAAACCAGTCTGAGGACTGGCTGTTCACTGGTGTGTGTGAAATGGCTTTAGGGATTTCTGTCCAGAACTTATATCCCTGAATTCGTGTTACCAAAAAAACCCCACAATTCCCAATAATTTGATTTAAAGTAAATATTTTTGGCTCAAAGTCATCTGATATATCTGAATTTCACTGAATTTCACTGAATTTTTTGGAGTTGGAAGGGACCATAGAGATCATCTAGTCCAATTCCCCTGCCAATGCAGGACCACCCAGAGCATGTCAGAGCATGCCAATTGATGGCATACAGTTTGTTCTGCTATAAGCAAATGTATAATAAACACACATTGATGGTCACCATGTGAAATTCTCCATCATTTTACATTACAACCCCACACATACATGCCATCTCTCTGTGAGTAAACACCCAGCTGCATCTAGCCCAGCACAAAATACAGAGTGTGCCTCTCCTACCTCATTTTACCAGCTTGTCTTTCATTAATCAGCAACAGACATAACATTCATTACAAAATTAGATGTACTTAGTTTTATTAAATAGGGCAATACTCTAACCTTATACATGGCCTTGGAGCTAGAAGCATTAGAGAGGCACTGGGTCCTATTCTGGGGGTCTATCTATAGCTTTCCTTCTGGAGCAAATATGGCTCATTAGGGTATGCCAACCAGAGTGAATTTGAGAAAAGGAGTAATTTATCTCTACTAGAAAAAAGGAATTTCCTCACATAAAGATCCTAGTCTCACAGTGGAATTTTTAAAAAAACTTGCATTGCACATGTCGTTTTTACTCATACTCTAGCAAAAAATAAATTAATGCCAATTTCATGGTGCTGTTGGTTTTATAAGCCATATGGAGCCCCAGAGAATATCACTTCCCTTGCCAAATAAGAAAGTAAATTTTTTCAGGTAAATATGCTGGTACTTAGCATTTAGCGTTAACAAGATGCACAGGTGATTCCTTGAATGTTATGCCAATGCTTCAATTTGGAGGTGTGATTGCCTCATAGCCCACCAGGGCCTAGTTCATCAGCTTCATCCCACAACAAAACAGACTTTAAGAGACAGAGAAGACAATTTTTGGTCAAGCCTTCGCCAGAAGAATCTAGGCTTAAATCACATCTGGTGGCAGGACAGCTCCTTGTAGTATTTCTCCTGAAAGGGGCAGCTGAAAGTTGGTGGTCTTACAAAACAGTGCTATGAGCATATTTTGAAATTGATATTCCAAGTAAGCTTACCAAATGCAGAACAAATTAATTTTACATTGAAACACTAGAAAGGATCTGTCATTGTTCCTTGATTCAATGGTGCCATTAAAACTTGTCAGTTAATTATCAAAGAGATTATATGAGCATCTTTGATTGTTTCACTAATTATAACAACAAAGCTTGCTCAAAATTATTTTTGTGCACAATTTCCATGACAAGACTATGAAAAACAAGGTGCTTCTATCATTAAACTGCTGTTTCATTATTCTTTTCTTCAGTCATTTCAGATATGCCCTGAACATCAAGAGGCAATCTGAAGCATAACTTGGATATCAAACCTAGGGTGGCCTTGCTAGGAGTAAAAATCCATACCTTAATACCCAAATCTTGCAGCGTCTTTTGTTGTTTACAACAGCTCTTGGATCCTTATGAGCAACTTATTTGATATAAGCTTGAAGCTTAACTAAAATTGGAAAAATGCCTTTAAATTTTGCCTTGAAAAATTTTGAAGGGTAAAAAGTATTTTTCAGGTCTACTGTCAGAGAGATGACAAGGTGAGGAGGAGGGTGTGAAGCCTGGGAAAGGCAGCACAGTGTGCTGTTGTTAACTTAAGCCCTCATCTCAGCCTGCAGCATTAATTCAGGTTATGTGCTCAGCAGAAGACAGGAATATACATGATTTGTTCATAAAGGTGCCTGGTGTCAACCCCATGGAAACAGTCACTCTTCCATACCCTACCACAGGTGGCCAGAAGCTTAAAGTGAAACAGGAGAGATAACATAATACTCCAGAAGGAAGAGATACTCAGCAAATCTGAGGAGTGAAAATTAAGCCTACTCATCTCCTTTGTTTTCAGTCATCCTGGATGGACTGAGATTTTGGGCTCTGGTTTAGTTTCTGACTTAATTTTAGGTGCCAAAATATGACTTAATTTGAGGGCAAAATTTCAGGTTTTAATAATTTGTAGTCTTTAAAATTAAAACCAGGAGCCTCACTTGGATCTTATTTTATCTGAATAGGAAGAGGAGCTTGCCTGTAACAGTAAATTGGACTTAACACCTCTACAGCATTATTTTACAGCTTACCGGACATTTATTTTAGTGAAGACTGCATCTGCATTACATTAAAGTTGAAAGAAAAGCCACAAATGAAACTCAAATTCAGATCCAAGCAACAGTCAAGTCAGCTATGGAGTTGCTAACTGCATTTGTATTGATTAAATTTACATTCTGGAAATAATGATACTACTTCTGCTGCATTTGCCTTATCATGATCCCAAGCAAGGCAGAAATATTATATAGAAGGAAACAGTAATATAAAATAGCAGGTTCAAGCAGAGAATAAAACCCAGAAGCCAAACAAAAAACCTCTCACTCTTTTTCTCTCAGGCCCCCCAAAGCTACATAATTTACTCCCAGTCCATAAGGTCCTTAGTTCTAGTGATGGGGATGATCGATGGCTCTACTTCAGCTGCAGCAAGCGAAGGAACAGCAATGTATCACTCCGCAGGAAAAAACAATAGAGCAGCAGGACAATGCGGTGGGCAGAAGAGCCAGGGGAGTTCTCTGCTGGTGGAAAAATAGACAGCCCCCCCACTGGAGTTGTGAAAATGCAGTGTGTTGGGTTTGC
The DNA here is from genome assembly GCA_004320125.1 of Scolopax mira. Taxonomy (NCBI): domain Eukaryota; kingdom Metazoa; phylum Chordata; class Aves; order Charadriiformes; family Scolopacidae; genus Scolopax; species Scolopax mira. The sequence goes on along the minus strand of BJBW01000312.1, from coordinate 14,146 downwards.
ACTCACAGTGGCCATGCTTAATGTGATACCTGATAAAGAGGGGGTCCCCAACAAATGAAGAAGGGGGGAGATTAATAATCTTGGCTTTGGAACAGAATTTTAACAGACTGTGTTTAAGTAAAGCCTATAGCCTTGTATTGACCATAGAAGATGAAACAAAATATTGAATCGATATGGGAATACTGTTAATTCTGTACACTGAATAAAGAAAAGTTCCTATGGATATACTCGATATATTCATGGAACTAAAGAGTAGTATATTACTCAATACATAGAAGAGTGAACAAGACACAATTTTGATTTTTATGTTTCCTGATTTCTAAAGAATGGATTTTACAAGTTTATTATTATTCTTTTTTATGCTTTTGTATGTGTTCAAGATCAATGTTCATATTTAACACAAATATTCAGAATTCAAGAGAAATACGTTTTCTGCAAAACTGAAATCTGTCTTCTAGTTGGAACCTACTCATCTCACATTTTCTTTAATGTCCCAATTCAGAATAATGCTTTTGTTGAAATGATCTGAAATGCTGCTTTAAAAATCTGATTTTAAAACCTTTTATTACACTTCCAGTGAATTGGCATATCTCTTGTAAAAAAGTCATGATCACCTCTGGTAAGTATGAAAATATATGTTTGAAAAATATTACTAGGGTTGTAAAACCAAGCATTCAAAACAAAAATTTGAAGTTTACTGTTAAGTATGAGACAAGGTACAGGGAAGAGGCAGAAAGGATGATCACCATGATTTCTTTCCTATGGAAGAATTTAAGTCAACTATGAATTTACAGTTTAGAGATGAGAGAGAAAAGAACATAAAATAAAATAAAATAAAATAAAATAAAATAAAATAAAATAATTTCTGCAAAATCATGAATGTCATGAAGAAAGGAAAGAAAACATTCACTGTTTGTAAGGAGATTGAGAGGGCACTCAGTGAAAGAAAGTATTACTCATGCTATAATTAAATGATGGAACTCATTGCAGTAGCATTCTTTTAATCTTCTCAGTATATGATTGAAGAAGAGATAAAATCATGAAGGAAATATCCATGAATATCTGAAACACAGTAACGTAATTGAAACTTCTGGTTCATCAAATCGCAAACTAGTTTACTTGCTGACTAATGACAGATTGCAGAATTTAGACACTATATTGGAGAAAGATTACTGCACATTTTCCCTCTTTCTTAAGTTCTTTCCCAAAGCACTAATAATATGCCCCTGTGTGAGAAACCAACAGAAAGACAAAATGCCTCAAAGCTCGCTTGCTGCAAGATTTCTGTTTCCAGTGTACATGATAACAAAGGATATATGTCCTTGGTTCTCAAAACAACTGTACCCTATTTACCCCAAAAACTTGTCTGCCTTGCAAGGCCCAGCACTGCTCTTGAGGCAGAGGTGAGGGGCTAGTGCCATGGCAGTGTTGGACAATGATTGGATGAGCACAGGTCACTATCACATTGATTGGTCAAACTACAAGTCAACAGGGACTATAAATTACTGTTATACCACACTGCAGGTGGGATCCCTCACCATTGTAGAGGCCTGAGAATTGTGGGTCAATGGGACCCTGTTGAATTCCAGAGGATCATTGAGCCGTTGTGTGGACTGACCATGGTGGTGATATATTCTTGCTGTGCTCCGTGATACTGCTTCTGCTTCTCTTTTCCCCTTTTTCTATACCTCTGCCTTTTCTCTATTGCCAACTAGCATCATTTTTAGGTAACAATAGTAAAGCTATAGTAAATGGCATCTGACCTCGTTTGTGTCTTAATTGCACCCTTGGAATCATTATGAACCCCTTCCTGGACCAGAAATCAGACTGGGTCTTAACACTCTGTCAGAGGCTAGATACTGGGTCGGATGCCTTTGGTCTGCTCCTAACTGCCGTATTTACTATGTCATAATCCTGGAAGAAAGCTTTAATTTTAGTGTGCTGTTGGCTGAGCTGGCTTCTGAATGAGACAAAGAATACATTCGCTTCAATGTTATAATAACATTTCCCCTAAGGGAGAAAAAAAATACTGATATAATAATGAACACGTCAGGCTGGTTTTGTTGGTTGCTTGTTTGGTTTTTTTTGCAATATGCAGTATTTCTATTTCATACATGAAAGACTATAGATTTTTCTACATTGCCAAAAATATCACTTTCCTTGTGAGATGAAAGGGTTAGCAGCTACAGGGCTAGGGAGTAAAACCTTTTGAACGCCAGTCATGTATACTTTACTAGGTGATTGAAGGAGGTCAGCTTGGCTCCAGCTTGTCTTTCTTTTATTTTCCAATTTATTTATAGGTTTTCATGAAATAGGTTTGATCGAATGTGTTGTGAAGTCAAGTGGGATCAGAGAGTTCTCTGAAGTGTGCTCTGTGTCAGAAGCCCCAACTCCTGCTCACGTTGCTGTCAGGCAACATCCGCATCCAACAGCTGCACGCAGACACCTACCTGGCAAAGCCCCCGGGAAGAAACCAGCCAGGTTCTTGCTCTCATTTTCTAGGTTTTAGTTTTATTCCACCAAATAGTTAAAGTAAGAGTTTAATTTGAACAACTCCTCTTCTAAAGAGCTTTGACACTGGACAGCACTCTACACTCTCTTGGATCCCACATTAGGCTTAATGCTCTCTGAGAGGTGACATGTATCTGACATAACTCCAGAAGAAGAGGGGGGAAGAAAAGAGCTGATCGAAGTCATTAGTGGGAGTCTGAACCTAGCAGAAATGAAAGTCTCACACACTCCAACTGTTCTCTGCTGTCACTATGATTATTAACTTCATGATAACAACAAGGTTGTAAGCAAATTTGTAGCTCAGCTGGGGAAAAGATTGGAATAGACTACATTTTTTTCTCATTAAACGCTTCAAATACAGCTGAGAGGAATTTTAATATTTAAAAAGAAAGGTTCACAAGCTATTTACTTCTGGGCAGCTTATTCTAACACCACCTCAGCTTATTTTTGCTCCCATCCATCTTTAATAGTAAATATATGCTCACAGTTAAATCTTTGCTATTTAATGAATATGGAATTAATTTAAGTCTTTAAAGCATTTCCCCTTAAAGCTTCTCTTCTCTCCTCCACCCTGGCCTCATTTTCTCTCTCATTCCAGAGTTACTAATACAGACAAAGTCCTTTATTGATATTTATAATAAAAATATAAGATTTCCCCTTTTCAGAAGACACGCCACTACTTATTTGGCTGAAAACCATCAATGTGTCAGGCTACTCAACAGAAACCTATTGTGGCTGAAGGTCATGTTGCTGGGGTTTTTTTTACTGTATGCCACTGTTGTTTAAGCTGTACCAAAGAAATCTTCCATTTTTCCAGCATGAGCAGGCAGTTTTGTGAGCTGAGAGAGGATAAGAGGACAAGGAAGCAGCAAGAAGGGACTTGTTCCCTGGTCGGTGAGAGTATAGTGGATGAGTGACACACTGATGCAAGCAAGAAGAAACCAGGGGATAGGAGCTTGTTAGAATTATCAAAGCTGATCATTATCTTGAGTCAATACATATATAATGAAGTGGTGAAAACAAAAAAAAACAAAACATTTAACAACTGCAAAATTATTAGCTTAAAATCTATTGCTAATTTTTCACCGAATGGGTTTGCTGTACTAATGAAATTATTTTATTTATTAAGGATAGAAGTACTTCCAACAAATACTCATTGAACTTACTAAGCATAAGAATATTTATTTTGCTTCTTTCAAAACAATAACTAGTGAGGGAAGAGCAGAAATATTCCCACTTGAGACCAAGATTATATTCAGAATAGTGCCTTAACTATCCTTAGATAGTACGGTCACTATTTCAAAATTCAACTCAATAATTTAGGTAAAAATCTCTTTATAATTACTAATTGAACACTAATAGCAATTAAGGCTTACTAGAGAGTATAATGCCATTTTCAACCATATTTCTTCCTTGTTTATCATACATATTTTCTCCAACATTTGGCTAGGCAGGTGGCCAGCAGGCACTGTCAAGATAATTTATGTCTCTTGTTTATTTGAATAATTAAAATAACAACAACACTGGAACCCTGCAAGTTTTGCACACCTCACCCCCCAGCTTATCCAACACTTTCCTCTTCCTTCTACTCGTGTTCTCCCGCAGAAGAAATCCCATATATAAGAAGGAAGCTCCTAACGAATCGTTAAGGTCTGGGGAAGTAGATCTTTGTGAAAGCAACAAATTTCTGTTCTGCTAACCAACGAGAAAAGAAACCTCCCCTAACAGCTTATGAAACTACCTCCTGCTGTATTTATCACAAGTGCTCTCACCCACCTCGGCGTTGCCTGCTTCTCCAGAGAGCTCCAGTGGGCGCCCAGCTTCACCCATCACTGCTGTTCCTGGGCTGCAGGCAGCATTTGGTGACCGACTGTGACTGCATATGTGGTATGTGTAAACAGCTCTCATTCATCGTGAAGGACAGAGGAGCCAATCCAAAAACTATAATCTTGAATTTTAACCAAGAACAGGAAAGCGGTTGAAATCGGTAGGTTCTGAATCTGATTTCAACTCTCATCCTGTCCAGGCTTCTCTGTGTCTGCATTTGCCCACATGTGATTGCCTCTGATGTCCACAAGACCCCACCTGAAAAAAGAGGAGCTAAACCATAGTGATTAAATTGTAGCAATTGCAATAAAATCCAAAGCATTCTCCTTATTTTGAGCACAGTGCTTAGTCAGGCTAAGTCACGTAACGTTACTGACTCTGAGACAGAGTAATTTACAACAGTACTAGATTGTTAACTTGTCCCTACATATTTTCTTTGTTGCTGCCTTTCTTTTCTAGGCAACCCATATTTTGCTCATGTTTCAGAGATTTTTCCGAGATGCACATGATACACGGGTATCTCCTTGCACTATAGCGATGCTGCTGGCCTTGTGATGCAACACAGCTGAATTTTATGGGTGTCCTTTTATAGCCTTCCTGCACGTTTTCAAAAATTGTCAGGTGGTTTTAAAAGATGAGAAAATAAAGTGATTTAACTCAAGCCCTTTTTTTTTTTTTTTAATGTCTGTAAAATCATTAGGAGCCCCAACTCCTGTAGTCACAAGACAGGGGCAAAGTCTAAAGCAATATAAATTGCTTTGCTGATGAGCACATTAGCTAAGAGAGGTCTATTTTCCTGCTAGGCAGAATTAGTTTGTGCCAGTATGGGGGAACAAAACCATTGCCATACTAATCCTCAACACAGGTGGGTTGCATATTAATACTGGTATTATTTTTTTATATTTTCATCTGAGTAATGGCCAGGAACCGAGTTGCAAAGTAGCAAGTTCCTTTAGTTAGTAAAAGATTTTAGATTATCGTGTTCACAGAGTTCCTTCTCTTATGTTTTTTCCTCAATATACATGCCTTGCTATGAATAGAAAAAAAATGCAATCAATAGATGAATGTTCATGTGATACTTACCACGCGTCAGCTTGCTCCCTTCCTCCAATAAAAAATAAAGGAAATGCAAAGCAGGGTCAGAATTTATGGAGTATTATCAGTCACTCAATTTCAAGAGTCAGAATATTCTGCGTATGTTATCTGCTGATTCATCACATAACTGAATGTTTTTCTCTTTTTAAAAGGCAATATTTTGAAACTATACATATATTTCTTCGGGAAAGTCCAGAGCAAAATCAGATGTCAGACATACATAAATGAGATGCTAAAATATGGTAAGCGTATCTGACAGTTCAAAATACATTATTTCTTTGCTGTCTGTCTCAGTGAACTTTTGAAAGAGAAAATAATATTACCTGCTTTATTGTAAATTGCGTTGTGAGACAAAAGATTTTTGTTCTGTACCCCTGGTAATCTCTTGTATTTCTACTACTAGAAGCATTGTCTTTAGTTTGGGATGTTTCTTCACTTCATTTCTACTTCATTCAACATATCAATCCAGCAACAAAAAGCTTTTATTTTGTGAGGCTTCTCTGTTTTCAGAGGAATGTGTGCCTTCATGTTGGAAACCCTGACACCATCTATTTAAGTTTACAACTGAGTATAACAGCCTTGATGCTAAACTGACCTTTACTTTAAGAAAATAAATTTATTAAACTTCTCAGCTCAATTTGCCTTCTGAAAAACAAACCAAACCAAATCAAAACAAGAAAAAAAGGAAAGAAGAACTGAGAAGCACTCAGTTCAGACAACTGAAATGACAATTCTGTAAGCATTTCTGGTTTTGGTATTCTGCCTATAGCTCTGCAAAACCTATCCATTTCAATGTGCCATTCATTATTAACTGTTACAGCTATTGTTTTGAAATATTATAAGCCCACTTATTTCCTTATAAAGCTACCAGAATTCAAAGTTATTTACATACATATTCATATTTATTTATATCTATTGATAAATATATATAAATTTCTAAAGGGAAAAATGCCTCTGTATTTCAGTATAAATACATTCAAAATGTACAAGAAATTTAAAATTACATATAATTACAAAGAAAAACCCTTAAAAATTAACATATCAAGGAAATAAATTATTAGAAAACTGAGATGCTGCCACGGTAACCTATTTGATTCAAATAAAGAATTTACCACAAAGGGAAGCAACCTTACAATTTTGCTAGAAGTAGCCCAGACACTCTGTGTCAGTTCAGGACCCTGTTTGATTATTTCCTTTTACTAAGGCAGCAATTACAAGGATTAGAGGATAAAGTTCAGCTCGTTGAAGAAGATAGGTATTTAGCCACTTCTCTGGCATTGCTTTAGGGAACACAGACAGGTTCCCTCCTGAGCCATGGAGCTTTTTCCACCAGGAGGCACCAGGGCAGGTGGGTTTTGCTGATGCTGCAGCTCCAAATGGAGCATACCACAGGTGATGCTCATTACAGAAGCTATGGGGATATAAAGGAGAGCACGGGTTATTGCTGATGGTGGAGTGCCAAAGGTTAGTGAAAAGCTGGATTGTCTGCTGGACCAGGGTAGATAAGAACACAAAAGGGCACAGAAACAGATTTGAATACAGCCACTTATCAGTGTCCCTTTTAAACTACATTATGCTGCATATAATGGTGTGCTGTTAGCACTAAAATTGTGAGTCTCCTTTTATGAGTGTACTAATTTATTAACATCAATTTGTGTCACCATTTTAGCAGCTCCTCTAGTTCTCTGAGCCAAGAAGTAAGACACCAAGTCAGCTAAATTCGGCCTGAATTCAAGTGGCTCTAGCTCTTTTCAAAAAACTATTGCAATCTGCTGATGTAGCTCTCTGTTGGCCACCGTATTGTTTTCTCCACAATAAAAGCAAAGAAGCACATATAAAACAAAGATGTTTATGATTTGGAATAAATTGTAGCCCTACTATTCTTTATTACTGGAAACCAGCCAATTATTATGCAAAAGAATAAAAAAGGATCATTTATATACCATACTGTTAAATTTTATATTGAGTGATATGATAAAATAGCCAACTGGGACAGTGGGTGGGGAATGGAAGAAATGCTAGATTTTATTTATGTCATGTTTATAGTTAGCTATGTTTATCCTTTTTTGTCAGTTAAGGGAACATTAAATGGAATTATCTTGGATTTATAGTAAGTCATAAAACAGATTTTTTCCATGAATGTTCAATTAGATTAAAGTATACAGTCACAAGTGCAAAATATACACCTATTTATGATTTCTTTCCTGAGGCCATCTTTGTGTTCTTCTCCTTAGACTGCAAGAATTTGGAAGGCTTTGGAGAAAACAGTGTGTTTACTGTAACACACAAGTGAGGATATTGCAAGATTGGTAGGACTGAAACATGGAGTTTGGGGATCACAAAAGAGAATGGAAAGGTGCAAAAGATGCTAGCACTAGACATAAAAAAAACAAAAAAACAAACCATCAAGTGGGGATTTCTGGCAAGAAATAATGTAAATTATTATTATTTCAAAAGGGCACTAGCACTGCATGGTGTTTGTGGAGGAAGACTCAAAAATGCTTTGTTTAACCTTTGTGCTTCCATGATTCACTTACGCCGGAAAAAAAGGAAAGCCTAGAAATCCTTGGTAGAAGGATGTCTGGCTGCATATCACTGGTATAGACACTGACGTATTGCTCAGACAGGGATCTGTCATCTAAAGCCAGGGGAAAGATTTACATCTCTTTTCCTGGCACATGATATCCTTCAAAACTCTTTTAAAATGTGAAGATACCATTTGAAACCACACCTGGTGTCCTTTATTCTTACTTTACAGTTGGGTTCTGTTTAAGAGAACACCCTTGTGAAACAAGGCAAAGACAAGCAGGATTAAGTTTTAAGTTTTTCAAAAAGGTTACGCCTGCAGTTCAAGGTTTGGGGATTTAGTCTCTGCTGTTGTGCATGTTCATATACAAGGAAAAAAAAAAAAAACCACAAAAAACCAGCCTTTTGAATCAATGAATCTCAAAACATTCTGTAAGGCTAATACCTAAATACCAGCTCAGTTTATTGGATGCTATTTTTTTATTAGCTGATTAAATCTCTAGCCAATGCTGTCACAAATAAAAAGCAAAGGTCGGGATTCATTAAGATCATTTTGTCCTGCCTCTCATGCTGCCTTCAACATAATTTTAGACAAAATGTTGCATGAGTATGTCCTCACACGGTAGGTTTCTTTGGTACTGCAATGATTCTCAGCTCCAGCACAGAGATTCTGCCTGAAAGGAGTTACAGCTGAGAAACTGCAAGACCTCCAGGGACCTAAGCCAGAGGGGTAATTGATAGTGCCATGGCTAAGAACTCTGAAAACCTGCTGTTTCTCCTCATTTCTATTTACTCCACAACTGAACGACATTCATGCAGTACTAATAGCAAGGATCATATTATTACAAGCTATACTTCCAAACAGACTCAAGTTCTTACTGACAAATAAGTGCAGACTTTAAGGTTTTAAGTTTTAAAGGCACAAACTACTCTGAACTTTTATTTCTGAAATTTGTATGCCTCTTTTGTCCTTCATATGTGTCTTACAGGTAGATGCAATCAAGTAGCTATTGTTCAAAATTCTATCATTCATGCCTTAACTGAAACAGTAGGACAAGTTCTAAAAATCTTTTTGTTTACTCACTTTGGTGAAAATTCTCAGAAAATCCCTGTTGCTGAAAATCTTCCTAGTTCATATTTATTGCAGAGACTGAAACCTATGCTTTTAGCATGGCCTAGAATGTAAGTAATTGCAAAAAAATTGTTTCAGGGAGGTCTTACTTACCTAGTATAGAAAGGTAATATTTATTAATTTCACAAATGCTGCAAATTTGTATTATTCATCAGCTATGAATTACCCTGTTCCCCATGTGCTTTCATTTCTGAAGTTTGTGAGACAAGGCAGGTTGTGGTCTTCAAATATCACTCAGAGCCAAGGAGACTGACAGAAGTCTGTGTACACATCAGCGAAGTGCAAACTGCCCAGACACATCTAACATCAGAAACTGCTCTGGGTGTTATACGACAATAACGCTTCCAAACAGTTTGTGCATATTGAAGGTACATAATTCTCCACAGCATCTTTCTCCAACTGGACATAAAAGCTACTGAAAAAGAAATAGGGAATCCCAGGGAAACATAATGCTGTAACTAACCGTTATCCATTTCTATCACCTGGAGTACCTACCCGTGCCCTGGGTGTCCCCTCAGCAAACAGCACCAGGGCTGTCAACACCCACAGGTGCTTGACTTCTGTCTCCCCCTCTGCTTCCAGGACATGAGGTTGTGCCATTCAGGGGAGAGAGACTCATGCGGAGGCAGCCGGCTTTGCTCCAGGGTTTGGGCACAGTAATGCCCTCACAGACTCAGTGTCTGCAGGGTCTTCCCCTCTTCTCTGCTGTTTCTTAACACCAGCAGTTATGCTACAGGGGGATGACACTGGGGGTTACACCAGGCTATTTCAGGCATCTGTGTCATTTGGTTGAGAGACAAACACCCCTATATATCCACTGTAAAGAAAGCACAGAGGAAATACATAGGAAACCTAGTTTACTAACATTGATGATTCTTGTGGGCTGTGTAGAGCATATGCCTCAAATAGCTTAATGCTTCTGTTGCAAAATGCACCCTTTCCCCAAATCTGCTGGCTTCCCAGAGAATATCTCAGTGGTTCTGCCGTTGAGAGATGAAAAAGTTAGACAGTGGAAAAAAGGTGGAAAATTTAGTCAGCGAGTGGTGCAACAGCCAGTCAATAAACAAGCTGTCTCTCCCTCAGCAGTGATTACTCTGTCTGTTAACAAAAAGACTTCAGTAACGATGCATTTGCCAAAGAACAATAACCTACATAAAACTTATTTGTAGTTCAAGCAGTTTAGCTAGAAATCTAAGCCATTGGCAAATCCTCTTTTAAGTTTTAATTTAATTTAATCTTCTCCTCAAGGCATGGAGTATGCACAGGAAGAAATTGTTGTTATATTTTTCATGAGAGAGGAAAAAAAAAGAAAAAAATTTTGGTAAGACTGATGGGGACATGGAGCAATGCAGAGGCGGGGGCCTGGGGGGGGGGACTCAGTACCCTTGAGAGAAACTGACTTTTCAGCTGATGGCACCAGAGATTGTGGATGGATGAAGACAGATTATGAAAGCCAGATATCAAAAGAGAGATCGCAGCAAGCTATTAAAATGTACATTTATATTGCTAAATATTTTTAGGGTTGCTGAATTGAAACAGCTAGCAAACAGCACATCATGGAGAACATTGATTGAAAAGCTCACTGGGTTGGGAAAGAATTTTTCATTTCATAAGTCATTTGCTGTAACCATTCCAAAAAGTCAGCAGATTTTTAAAATTAATGAGAGTTGCTCTGTGATGAAGTCTGGCTTGATGGCCACTTCCTTCCCTGGGTTTTCTCTGGAGAACTGAACCTCATCCTTTTGTGCCGTTAGAATTTTTTGGTCAGTAATGCTAATTCGTTTGGCATGTTTACAGCACAAGAAATTATCTTATCCTGTTTATAAAATCACATACAGATACAATGCTTTACAGAGATCAAAGACCTTTTTCTAAGGAGCTGATACTATGTACTGAATAAGCAGCAGAGCAGAAGGATTGTCTTTAGAAGAGACTGCAAACAGCAACAGCTATATTTTTTTTTCACTTGTGGAGATCTGTAAGGCTACTATTTTTTAAATTAAGAAAATGTTGTTATTATTTTTGTCAGAGTTAGGCTGATGGTTAGACAAGATGATCTTGAAGGTCCCTTCCAACCTAGAAGATTCTATGATTTTATGATTTATTTATTTATAATGTCTTGCTATTTAAATCTTCAAACAAATGACAGAAATTCCCTGACCATATTCCACTTCTGGAAAGGAAAACAGGGACTGGAACAAAAAAACCCAGCATGTCATTTACTCAAAACTGGGCATTTTTGTTGTTTTCCATTGATCACTCTCCAGGACCAGTCTCAATTTCACAATAAGGTACCTCAATGTATATATAAATCAAGCCAAAGCTACTTCAATAAATACCTGCCATTTTTTTGACCTAGTATATATACAAAAGAAATCCTTCTTTTGTTAGTATAATGCCAAAAATTAATTGATTTTAGTAAATTTTAGGAATCTGGGCATGCCTTTTCTTACACATAATATGAACACATGTTTCAAAGTGACAGCTAACAGGACTTAATCTCAGTAGTGAGTTGCTCATTGCAGATAAGGAATGTTGCATGAGCACAAGCCTTCCTCTTAGAAAGATCCTGAAAAACCTCCAGAACATAACATATGAAGGTGTGAAAGTCTAACAAATAATAATTAACATCTAACATTTGTCAGGTTATTGGAAATCAACTAGCTACTAATATTCTACTGAGAACCAGCACTGGTTGTAAGGCAACCTGTCACCTGCCACCTGATTTGTTGTCCTGTAAGAGCTATTTTCTCTCTGTTGCCTATAAGAGAAGTCCAGATGACAACACTGTAGATAATGTAAGTCAGATGGAATAAATGCCATCCCTATTCTCTCGTGCATCAGATGCAATCTCAGTTATACTGCATTGTCACTGAAATTACTGCTGTACATAGCCTCACAAGTGCTGAAAATTTCATTTTCTTTGAGCTCAGTATTACTCCACGTTAAAAATAATAATGTATATTCTGACATCCTGCTACTGTTGGTCTTGTCTTTTCCTTCTTTTACTTAAAGCAGTAGGAAAAATAGTGTAGTGATTTGATCAACTAATTTGCATATGCATTTTGCTTTGCAAATTATCTCACTATTCCAGAGCTTTAACTAGCCTACCACAATCCTGTAACAGTCACAGCAACTGTTTTGTTCTGTCAAATAAATGAGCTTTTTTCAATTTCTTTTTTTGTTTCTTTTACCAAAACAAATGTAATTATGAAGAAAATAAATTTCCATGACAATCACTTGGAGTTGTAGTTAAATTCCTAATGCTTTAATATAAGTTTTAATTTCTAAAATTTATTCTGAGTTAAATTTAAATGTAAACAGAAATAGAAGCTTTTAAGACAATTTAATTCATAAATGTTTTGTTCGCAAAAAATAATTCTTCCCAATCCTTTTTGTCAACAGTTTCATTCTCATTTACACATTGCACAATCAGGAATCTGAAATCTTTAAGGGTTTCTTTATAAAGAACACTTACAAGAGGATATATGAGAAAATCAACAACCTTTTTCTGTGTATTTCTATGTTTCTATTTACTTCTGCTTCACATGGTCATCTTGTAGGAGCAGAAAAGCATGAAAGCCAAGGAGAACCAGAAAAACGTGATAACAGAAATCCAGGAGAGAAAGATAACAGGAGGGTAGAGGAATATGGCTATCTGACTAAAGCTGGTAAGCAAAGAAATTGAGAAGTTGCAGATTTTGCAACTTTCAGGCAGTGTATATCGCTTTTTGAAGTTGTATTTGTCTAGTTCATCTCATCTCAGTGTAGATACTCTTCTTACCTTAGTTCAGACTCCTCATTTATGCTTTCTCCGTATGTGCCCAAGCACCCAGGCTATCTTCATTCCTTGGCAGTAAACAAGATGGAAGACAGGCAAAGCTGTAGGGAAGAACAAAAAAATCTGCATGAAGTTAGGAAGAAAGTGCTACTGCAATGTACGGAGAGGCCTATATCACCCTTTGTGTCTAGGACTGCTCTGCTCTGCTCTCTCAGCAGCCCATGTTCCTTCCTCAAGCGCTTGATGCATTTCAAACCTTAACAGCTTTCTTCCCTTATGCTTTTTCATAGGCCTCTCTGCTGCACTGCGGTGCCTATGGCTCACGCTCACCATACCTTCCATGATGGCCACAGTCATACCTTCCATTACCAGTTCAATACTTTTTGACTCTTTTACTACCATCTTTAAGGGGGAAATTCCCCCATCCCTGATGCTCACGTAAGTTCTGACCATCACAAATCTCACCACAAAATGGCTCAGATGGGAACACATCATACTCCTGCAGTATTGCAAACCTATGAGCTGTTCTGACCAAGATCCAGTTCCTCCTCATTTCAGGGGCTGCTCACCATTTCCTCTTCCTTCATCTGTTATATATGGGACCCTGAGTGCATGTGACCTTCCCCTGCTGCTTCTGCATCAGGTTCTCTGGGAGTGATTGACATCTTTTTAAGCAGCAGAAACAAAATCCTGACAAACATTACCTGATGCTGAGATCTGCAGCAGGAGACAATGCAACACAGCACTTTCTCCTTCCCTTTCATGATGCTCTACAGCTGAGTCCCCTCCTTCTCCCATTTCGCTCTGGCTACCACAGACTTCAGCCCACCTACAAAGGAGGCCCACGTCAGTGTTTTTCAGCAGAGAGGGGCGTTGCAGCAGAGGGAGAGGTGCGCGGCTGAGGCTTGATGGAATAGGTGGGAACAGAGGGTAGCACTGCCCCAGCTCTCACATGCAGAGCCCTGGGCAGGGAGTTGGAGGGCACTGATTGGTATCCAGGACTGGGGTGCTGTATCACCCCAGCAGTGTAAACGCCCTCAGTATGCTGCTCTGTGCCCCTCTACTTGTGAAACAGCAGTGGCGTTGGTCCATCACCACATCTGTCCCAGTGCCCTGGCACTCCCCGATCCTTCTCTTAGAATCATAGAATCATAGAATTGTCTAGGTTGGAAGAGACCCTTGGGATCATCGAGTCCAACCATCTACCCTACTCTACAAAGTCATCCCCTACACCATGTCCCTTAGCACTGCATCTAAACGGCCCTTAAACACAG
>BJBW01000311.1:287791-435467 GCA_004320125.1 Scolopax mira | reverse complement strand
CTCTCTCAGCCTGTCTTCATAGCAGAGGTGCTCCATCCCTCTGATCATCTTAGTGGCCCTCCACTGGACCCGTTCCAACAGGTCCATGTCCTTCCTGTGTTGAGGACTCCAAAGCTGGACACAGTACTCCAGGTGGGGTCTCACGAGCACAGAGTAGAGGGGCAGAATCAACTCCTGTGATCTGCTGGCCACACTTCTCTTGATGCAGCCCAGGATGTGGTTGGCTTTCTGGGCTGCCAGTGCACATTGCTGGCTCATGTTAAGCTTCTCACCCACCAACACCCCCAAGTCCTCCTCAGAACTGCTTTCCAGCCATTCTCTGCCTAACCTGTATTTATGCCTGGAATTACCCTGTCCCATGTGCAGGACCCTGCACTTGGCTTGGTTAACGTTCATGTGATTTGCACCAGCCCACCTCTCAAGCCTGTCCAGGTCCCTCTGGATGGCATCCCTTCCCTCCAGTGTGTCAACTGCACCACCGAGTTTGGTGTCATCAGCAAACTTGCTGAGGGTATACTCTGCCCCACTGTCCATGTCTCCAACAAAGGTGTTGAACAGCATTGGTCCCAGTATGGACCCCTGAGGAACACCACTTGTCACTGGCTGCCAATTGGACATTGAGCCATTGACCACAACCCACTGAGTGGTCCATCCATCGAATCCATTAGTTTCCAGTTTCGAGACCTGGATGTTATGTCAACAATGTCGAATGCTTTGCGCAAGTCCAGGTAGAGGACATTTGTTGCTCTGCCCTTGTCCACCAAGTGTGTGGCAGCATCATAAAAGGCCACCAAGTTTCTCAGGCACGATTTGCCCTTGGTGAAGCCATGTTGGCTGTTTCCAATCACCTTATTGTCTCATTATTTCGCATGTGCCTTAGCAAAGATTCCAGGAGGATCTGCTCCAAGTAATTTATAATTGTGACAGAGAGGTGTTTCAAGGTGATGCCTTTGGCACTTAGGACAACCTCTGAGTAGGGATCATTACTACTTTCCAAAATACTCATGCTTTAGACTCCAGAGTAGTTTAATTTTTCTTGCTCTTCTGAATGTGACTTTGTTTTTCAAAGTGGGGCAAGATACTTGTTCATGTTTGTGTATTTTTAAATAATGATAGGTTGTAAAGTCTACAGTTTTCCCACTTCAGAAAAAAAAACCAAACAAGCAACTTAGCTACAGTTTTAACCAGTACTCAAGGGAAAGAACAGACTTTTCTATAGAGAAAAATAACGTACATAATCATTAGAGTAATCCTTCCATCTGATCTGAAGCAGAAGATCAATTTGTTTTAGGAAAGCTATAAACATTTTAGAACTGAAGCCCAGGCATGAATAGTGAAGGGTTTTCTGCTCTGTCAGTAAGTTCATGCACAGGAAAATGGAAAAGACAGAGAGGCGTCCTAGGATGCAGGTACTTCACTCCTAGACTCTATATAGAGTTAAAATCTAGCAGAGGGTCCCATTGTGGTCATGGGGCTGGAGCACCCATGGGAATAAAGACCTGGGTTTGATCAGTTGTAGGATGGGAAGATTAAGGGAGCTTGTATTGTTGTCTTCAACCATCTATTGGGAGGAAATGGAGAAAGTGGAGACAGATTCTTGCAGGCACATGGTCATAGGCTGAGAAGTAGTGGACCCAAGGTGGAACATGGGAAATTCTCATTACATATACTTTTCAAATTTACTTATTTTTACTACAAGGGTGGTCAAATATTGGAACCAGTATCAAATATTGGTCAGGTATTGGCCTGAGAAGTTGTGGGATCGTTCATCCTTGTAGATGCTCAAAACTTGGGTGGATGGAAGCCCTCATGCAGTTTGATTTGCTTTAAGGGGGACGTTGAACTAGAGGATTCTTCCAAACTTAATTTATTAAAAACAAGGGGCAGCTTGGGGAAAGCAGGTAAGGAAGTCCTATAGAGAAATTAGCAGGAAATCGCCGAAATAATGCTGTTGGTAAGTTTTCCTCCCCCATTCATAAACGGCTGCTTTTTCTGTGGTGTATAGAATGGCTTTGTTCCTAAACTTCAAGGATGAGTTTGCCCAGTATGGCTATCTCCCTGTTGCTGATGGGCAGTGCAGGTGTGAAGCAGAGGTGATGCCAATGGCATCAGCAGTGAAGCCGAGGCGATGGCAGTGGCACTGTGGGGTGCTGTCTTCTGTCTGTGGGGTGAGAGCTGTGGCTCTTAGCCTGCCTCAGCGGTATTCATGTGGTATTCAGTGCTGCTCTGCTCTGTCACTGGGTCACTGTGTTCCTCCCCCCCCTTTTTTTTTTTTTCCTGTTGGAGAGGGTATTTTGCATTAAGATGAAAGAGATGAGATAAACTAATTTTAGTATCAGAGTTATTAAAGACTTCAAGATACCATGAATCAGTTCTAATTTAATCTCAGCACCCAGGCATGTGTAGTATTGAAAACTTTTATTAGGTTTCTATAATTGTGTTAAAAGTGATATCCTCAGGCTAGTGTTGAAGCAAATTAAATTGCCAGGCTCTGTGCGTGGTGGTACTGACCCGAGAGTGCTGCGAGGGGAGCGGGGTTTGCTCTTTTAATGCTCTGTGTTTTACATCAGGCTCCTTAACTGTCAGGGGCTTAGTGCTGTTTCTATTTAAGAGTGGCCTCTGCATCATTTTGGCTCTGGACCAACAACACTAATCTTCAGGCTCCTGGAGTATTCATCAGAGGAGAGAGCTGGGTGGGGAATCCCAGGAGTGTCTAGTTCCAGCTGGGATATCTGTATTCTTCTTAAAGCTTTGTGGAGGAGATGCAGGTTCCTCTGTCTCCAAGGGGAACGCCAAGTGCAGCCCTGATAGCTGTGCGTAGCTTCCTTGCAAGGACCTGCGTGCAGTCAGCATGGAGCACTCTGTATTTCAGACCCTTTTGCTACAGGGCTGAGCTTTGCAAAAGCCTTTCCAACAGAAGTTCTGTGGGCTGCTGTTAAGGAGAAACGCTCTGAGTAAGAGCAGCCGGGCGTTGCAGGTGCTGGGTTACATTTCCAGCCCCTCTGCTGGGACACTGATTTGCAGAACTGACTCGGGTGCTGTGCAGTCTCTGCTCTAATCCCACACAAGCGTTGTGGTGCCAGCTCAGGGAATTGCTCCCTCCCCGATCCCTACTTCCTTGTGACAGAACAAACGTGTTCATGGGGCAAACCGTATCAGGGAACTGATCTGAGTTAAAATTAGCCTGGCCAAGAAGCTCATTTCAACCCGGGACAGCTTCTCTGGCAGACGGGAGCAGGGAGCGTGCCCAGCCAGTGACGAGTGTGCAGCCCTCCCGCTCCTGCTTTTAGCCATCCGCTGCCTTATGCCAGCGTGCCCTGGTCTGGTCTCAAGGGCTTTCAGCGGGGTTTTGGACTTCAGATTTCAGTGGGCAGAATTGTTTTTTCCTATTTCTGAGCATATATCAAAGCATGAGACAAACCCACCTTGGAAATGGTATCCAGCCTGTGACAACTTTGGTGCTTGTGAACTAGCTGCACTTTCAAATGAGAGCAGTTTTAAACTGGATGCAACATTTTCAAGTCATGCAATGTTTCAACCTGCTGGGTGGGTTTTTTTTTCCCTGGTGAGGGAGATTTATTGAAGCACCTCTCTGCAGCTTTGGTCCTGTTCGCCTGCAGCCAGCCCTCAGCTCAGCCTGCCTGCT
Organism: Scolopax mira; assembly: GCA_004320125.1. NCBI lineage: Eukaryota > Metazoa > Chordata > Aves > Charadriiformes > Scolopacidae > Scolopax > Scolopax mira. The sequence continues at coordinate 431,821 of BJBW01000311.1, read as the reverse complement.
TGCATCTTTCTCTGCCGCTTTTTCAGTGTGTATCTTTGTGTACCCTTTTGCTTTTCATCAGTAGAGTAAGAGGTGGATAGCTGGTTCCTCAAGACACTACACAGGTGGATATTGTATCTTAATTTGAGGCACGGGTTTTATTCAGATGTTCCAAGTTATGATACTGGAAGCACAAGATGTAGAGGGGAAACGTTTCCCCTTTGAATGTGCAGCTTCAGCGACTCTGCTGTGCCCTTGACTGTGTTTAGATGATGATTTGCCCACTGTTTTTAACAACAATGTAAAATAAGTTAGCAGCTGATAATGTGATATTATCCAAATGTAGGTCACATGAAAGTCATAAATTAATGTCCTTGACACAGTAACAGTTTCACAATGTCATTCCTTATGGGTTGTGTTTTGTTCAACATTTTAAATGTAGTGATTGTTTTGATATTAAGAAGCATTATTTATGCTAATGATGTAAGATAGAAAGTTTTCTAATCATTGTGTTTTTCTTGTTTGCTTTAAGAGTCAGATTTACAGATCTGTCAACACAGAGCACCAACGTGTTGCACCAAAAAAATGGAAGAAAGCTACCAGGCAGCTGTTCGAAGGGAGAGGACTCAAAGTATCCAGGCACTGAATTTTGAACTAAAGTACATGATTGTTGGTCATATCACAGCTTTTCAAGGTAGGAACCGTTGAGTTACTGTAGTCCTATGGGTATTTTATAAAATTATCCCCAACAATCAAAAGGAAAAGCTCTTTACTTTGTTTTTAATTTCTTCTGCGTTGCATGCTGTAGCCACTGGCTTATGGTTTAGTTCCCTGTTCTTTGATGATCCTTCTTTAGGGAAAAGGTGATGGCACTTAATCTTGACTGGTATGTTAAGCATCTGTCTAAATGGAATTAGGAATAAATATAAGTCTAGATGTTTTTCTCAGGATCATTTTAAAAAAAGATCGGCATGTATTTTTTTTTTTAAGACATCTTCAAATATCATGTAGGTTCCTGGTGGTTGTTTATGCTTTTGATATTATTTTGCGTTGCCAGCCTGTTTACAGGTGTAGAATGTTACATGAAAATGCATTTTTTTTTTTTTTTGTTGAATCTGAAGAAGTGCTCTAACTGATATGACAAGTGAGAACACAACTTTTCACGTGAAAATGACTACCTGGCAGGTCACATGAAGAGTGATCTGTTTTCAAGGATTACAGCCACACAGTTAAACGTGAACACATGAAGGAGCCTGTGCTGAAAGTCTGTTCTCATAACTCTTGCTGTTCTCAAAGCTAGAGAACAAACCTTTTCTCTAACAGGTTGATGTAAGTCTATGTGATTTCTTCATACAGACAGCCATTGTACTATTAAAGGGAGGAAAATGCGTGTGTAGGATTGTGCACTCTACGATATTGAGTGCTGGAGACTTTTCTCCTGAATGGCATTTAAGCATAGGCTGTTGAACTTTAGATATATGAGAGTTGAGTGATTAAATCAATCATTGAGTGATGAATCCAGCTTACTGACTTTTGTGGGCCTAATTACAAGCTTAATTTTAACTCGGTGCTTTGCTATGTTTAGTGCTGAGCACCCTCATGGAATGGGTTTTGAAAACAAGCCAGTAGTTATTAAAATACAAAGTGTTCAGGTGTGTATCATAAAGCCTATTGTTACAAGGCAGTTTTTATCAAATAGTAGCTTTTTGTCTAGTTCCTTCTGTTTGAGTGAAACTACTATAAATAAAAGATGTGACTGACAGTTAACAAGAGATAGCATATTATCTAAAATCGACAATAAGCTGTGGTGGAAGTCTGAAAGACACGTGCAAGGGCAAGATAAAAATGTTCTTGTGTTTTTGGTCATTTACCTTTTTCCTCTGCTCTGTACCAATGAGCAAAAATGGCATTTTGGTTTATTTTATGATTAATTTTGAAAATTTTTAATATTCCCCATAATTTAAAAATTTGGTTGCAGGGTGCTTTGGAGAAGCACTGTAGGTAAAAGGGTGGCTGTTGGCATTGTTAAATGCTGGTAAGTTATTCAAGCAATCTTTCAGTATCATGATTGAATAAAGATAAGGTCAGAATAGATTAACCTACCAGCCCTGTTAGGTCAAGCCAGCGGCTTTATTGTCTGTTGCTGATGAAGCCTTTTGATGGAATGAAAGAAGCAGTTAAACTTTTCACACAGTTTATATTTGCAAGCATTTTCTGGCAGTGGGTAAATAGATTGTTTGTTGTAACTTATTATAGCTGGCCTTCTGTCCACACTAGGTGGGAGCACTTGAAAAACGTAACTTTTTTCTCTTGCATTGGGAGCTGCTTTTGTTCTTTGGTTTTGTCCCAGGTGTCAGTGAAAAGCCTCTCTTTATCTTGTGCTGTATAAACATTCTGTTGCTAAGAGTAATGCTGTGTGAGACATTTACTGAGAGGGAAGATCTTTGCATTGCATTAGCTCTGTCCCTTTGGTCTCTTTTGATTTGTTGCTATTTTGAATGATAAAGTGTGAGTGTGCCAAAAACACATTTAAAGATTGAGAACAGAAATTTCCTTATTTCAGAAACTTTCAGGTGCCTTTTAGATGTCATGTTTCTTGCAGCTGTGGGAACTGGCTCAGACTTGCTAAAAAAATAGCAATTTATTCATTTGTATGTGGTAGTGTTTACTTGTACAATTTTTATGCACAATTTACTTTTTTATATATACACATTTTTAGTACTATTAGTGTAGTGAAAGCAAAGCAGTAGTTAGCCTTGCTGCATACTGTTGAGAAAAAAAAATCTTAACGGCTTTTAATGCCCTTTTAGCAGACAATACTGTTAATATTATACCCATACTGATAAAATAACTTTCAAGACTAATATTATATAAGAAATGTATTTTCAGGGGTCCAGCTTTGAGAACATAGTGGTAGGGATTAAATTTCAGTTGGAAAAGAGAGCAACTTTTTGGAGGTGGGTGACAGAATGTGGATTTTTTGAGTTCTCATCTTACTTTCTTTCATGAAAATCAGAAGACAGTTCTGAGGACCTGCAATTAGATACTACAGTTATTAATAGGAAAGAGTTTTCTCATGTGAGTAGGAGCTTTGATGTGAGGTTGGTTAAATATTTCCTCTACACTGTCGGGGTACTCCAGTTGGCTGTGGACATTTTGGACTTGAAGGGATTTTGTTTTGGTTTTTCTTTTTGAAATTGAAAATGTTATTTAAGTAGCTTTGCCCACAGGTGAAATAAGATGATTTTCACAGGTGCTGGGTTTAGTTGTGCAAAATAATTAGTCTGTAAGACTTGATTAAACATACCACAGCTGTGTGTAGGCTTGTTATATTTGGGCTAAAGCCCAGTCCGTGCATATGGTCAGCCTTAGCACTAAGTAGTTCAATACTGCTATTTTTCGCCCCTTTAGATTTTTCAATATTAGCAACCCAGACCTTGCTCAAACACTTAATAAATCAAGCTTCTGCCTGGATGGGTTTTTGCTTGAACTCCTGTTGATAATGCTGTTACACCTGATTTGAGTAGGAAGAGACTCGTTGGCATCAGTTGCAGGCTCTAAAATGCCCTGCCCATCAGCATCAGGACAGGAGGAAGGGAGAGAGGCAGGAATTTAATTTCAGGGCCAGCTGGCTGCTTGGCAAACATCATCAGACTCTGCTCCTGCAAAATCATAATGTTGTCACAAAATTTTTTGGGTGTTGGGCATGTTGAATGTAACCAGGCCCCTGCGGGATGGTTTAATGGAAAAGGTTTTATGGTTTGCTGCATTCCCTTTCTCTTTGGTCCATAGTGTAGCCTAAAAGTCATAACCACAGTATTAGTCACTCCACAGGTGTTATTAATGATTCTCTGGTCCAAGTGGAGTCAAAGGCAAGGTGGAATAAGTGAGTGAGGTATGTCAGCGTGCCAGACTGGAGCAGGGGCAGCATAACAGAGGAGAATGGGCCTGTTGTAATGATCCGAGTATGTCACCCTCTGGCTCTTCATGGGTGGCTTTGTTTTGGATGCATTTTGGAGCAGGTCAGTTTGTCCCATCCAAAGACATGCTTATCTTACTGTCTTTGTTCTTGTGACTGCAGCCTGAAATGTCCAGCAGAACTATTGAAATATCTTATTTTGTGACTTGCTTTCTCCTTTGATAACCAGAAAGTTCTTCTTTGAACTTAGTATTTTCTTTGTTCTGACCTTTTTTAGGCTTGCATGTAAACAAATGTAGTGTTTTAGCTTTACATTTATGTCTTTGTGGTGTCAGTTGGCACAGTCATCCTTCTGTTCCTCCCCAATTCCCTCATGCAGTCCCTGCACTCCTCGGGGACACTTCCAAGTGATTCATTGTTAGTGGATTAACAGTAACAGCGCAGGCACACGGGCTGATTGTTGCTGTCAGGGGAGGTATCAACAGTCTGAGGGGAAAGCTTTGTTGGGGACAGATAGCAGAGAGAAACCTGGCCTCCCTTTTCTGTGTCCTTTAGGGAGTGCTAACAGGTGCCACGTAAGGACCCACAGAAAGCTTGGCTCTTGTCATCTTGTGCTGAGGCTAATTTGAAGTAATGAGAATCCAAACACTGGTAACTAATTTGTTCTGTTGATGGTCTCTGCGAAGAAGCAGAGCAAGATGTTTTGAAACCTACATCACATTTCAGTCACCAAATTAGCAGGTATCAGAGATACGGTGAAAAGCTTTGTTTGGGCTCAGCAGTTTAAAAAAAAAAAAGGGACTATTTTTTGTCTCTTTTCTTGTTACAGCAGGCAATAGGAATTATGCACTCACAGCCTCTGAAAAGAAAGCTCTGTCATGAATGAACGCTGTTCTCTGAAGTAGAGTTCATTTGACCTTAGGGGGGTCAAATGGCAGGACCGGGTGTTCCCATATTCTTCCAGCTATAGGAGGGTAAATAGGCTTTGTAGTGCTCTGTTCCCCTTGCTCCAAACTCGAGGGCTTTGGTAAAGCAGCACTTAAGTAGTGCTTTATATGGAATGGGGAGATGCCGGTTGGAGGGGGGAACACAATTATAGCACTGATGGAGGCCAGGACTCCCGGTTGGCATATTTTCAGTTTCAGGCATATTACTGACTAGTTGAATCAAAAAAATTCTCAAGCACAAAGTTTTTGATCTGGCATCCTCTCTGGTGAATGGGAAGGGTTGGCTGGTTTCTGTGGATCTTGGGCTGGATACCATTAGTGGGCTTAGTGACTGACCTAAACCTTCCTAGAAACGAGTAATAGAAATACACTGGCACTCAGAGCCATGTGGAGTCAAAAATATTCTGTTTTTATTTACCTGAGTTGCAGTGTTGCTGACACTTATTTTTTTCTGAATTTAGGAATATCAGCTTAAAATAGGGGTGGCTGGTTAATGGTGTTGAAGTGCAATGGAATTTACAAAACAGAAAAGACTTGGCTGGAGAAGTGCACTCTGTTTTGTTCTTAGTTACTGTATGAAGTGTAGTCACAATGCTGGCGATGGATGCAGGCCAAAATCAATAAGCTATTTAAAAAAAATATAGCCAACCATCACCAACAGAAACCTGCCAGCCATCACCAGCAATGCCTCTGATTTCTTTTATTTACTGCTGGATTATAGAAGTGCAGAAATGTTGCTTTCTAAATAGTTTGTTTTTTGTGGTTTTTTTGTAATCCTATAGTACTTCGTCTTTTATTCAGACAAATTGTTACCCACCCCTTTCCACTTGTATAACCCTGCTAAGAGAAGTTCTGTACTCTGCTGACCTTTGAGCTGAAAGCCTGGCTGAGATGTATAATTTGGTTTTGGCTCAATGCAAAAATGACTCCCTACAGAGAGAGAGAGAGACTCCATTAGAGTAGTTCTGTCCACCTCCTGTATACTATTCATTCCTGTTCCAGTGCACCAAACAATCTGTGTTTTCTAGCTGGAGTGAAAGGCTGTTTTATATACGCAGCCCAAGGGAGGCTGCAATATTCCTTTTTAGCTGTAGCCTCAATTGTGTGAACTGCATGCACATGGACTACTGCTGTCTGCTCTAGGTGGGAGAAGACTCTCTTCATCTCTATGACAAGACCAGCCTCCTTTTTTTTGGCGGCTGCTGCTGTTCTCTGAAATGTAAACATAAGTCTTTATAGGTGTATTGGGTTTGCACAGGATGGTTTTGATTGTGGGAGTCTACAGGAGTGGCTTCTGTGAGGAGCTGCTAGAAGCTTTCCCCAATGTCCAGCAGAGCCAATGCCAGCCATCTCCAAGAAGATTCTGACACTGGCCAAGGCTGAGGCCATCAGTGACAGTCATAGCAACTCTGGGGTAACATATAAGGGGGGGGGGGGAGCAGAACAGGGAAATCTATCAGAAATAAGAACACACTTGCCTTTTTTTTTTTTACCCTGGAGAATGATAATTCAAGAACTTCTTGAGCCTAGACTGAGATGTACCCGTTATCTCTTGGTGTAATAATCTGCTGCTCCTTTTTCACCATGTTGTCTTTTGACTATCCAAAAAAAAAAAATAATTGGCATTGTTGACCATGTGCTGACCACAATTCCAGGTTGCTTGCTTTAAATGTGCTGCCTAATAATTCCATAGTGTCAATTGGTTCTTAAGTTTTATTGTTTAAAATTATAGTTATTGCCTGTATAATTATTCATCTTCTATATGCCATTTATGGTTTTAGAGCCCAAGGCTTTGCTAAGGCTTCAGTCTTTGTCTGAATGTGAGGTGAGGGAAGGGGTGTTAAATTCTTTCTTGTAATTGTCCTTTTCTCAGCAACATGTAAAAATAATTTTGTAGTGTGATATTCCCTCATATTTTTCGCCTTTTATCTTCTGAATGTGCAAAATTAAAAGCAAATCTTGGAGATGTGCCATGGACACTCTGCGTAAATATTGTTACATTGTGAATGGTGATTATCGAACTGGCTGTGCAGCTTGTGTGTATTCAGTTGCTAAATGTGGTGTGAGGTATTCTTTTTGGCTGAAAGACTACCTGTGATCCCTTGGAATAATACCTTTTCAGAAGTTCTGTGTATACTTTTGCCAAGATTCTAGGTTCAGATTGACATTTTCATGCTGTAGCTTATGAGAATGGAAGTATTTCTTACCAGTTGTCTTGTGGTGTTCCATTTTTCATAGAAATTGGAATAAATTCCTATTGATGATCTGCTATCCATAAATTTAAGGAATAGGCTTTGTTTCTACACACACAAAAGTTGAAAGTAAACTGTGGGAAAAATCAATAAACCTTCACTTTTAAAATTTTTGTGTAGTACATATTAAACATAAAATGAATATGTGCAGAAGTTTATCCCAGCCTCTCATGTTCTCTAAGAGTCTCTGCAGCTCTTGATTTTTCCCATACTGTTTAATCTCAACTAGTATGTGTTATGAATATCAAGTATCCAATGCTTTTTACTGTTTTCACTTTTTTTCCCAAAGTTATCTGATTCCTGCTAAAATATAGTTTTTCTAGTCAAACTCCTGATCGCATTCTCTGTTTCCTTGGTAGTGCTACCGTACTGCATCTAAAATGTGCCTTTCATCTGGTATTTTCCAGTAGAATCACCTGTGATTCAGTGATTACTGTTAGAGGCCAGTAATGTCCTTTTCTTTCACTTAATATAAAAATGGGTACCTCTTTGAATTTTTCTCTGTCCTGTCTTTCACGTTAGAGAGTGAGCACTGTAAAAATCCCCTGCGCCTTTACTGTCGTCGTTGAATGCTGTTCTTAAAGCTTTTCTTAAGGTCACGCTTAACAAAATCCTGGGGAACCATCAACACAACAGAAGCTGAATCCACTGCCCGTTATGTTGACCAGGTTTGTCCTTCATCCCCTCTGTGTGTGTGTAACTATTGGCTGTTGGTTGCTTTTCCTCTTTTGGTAGTTTGAGACAGGCACCATGCTTTACCCTGGATCTCTGCAGTACCTGCGATCCTGCTCTTCTATTGGCATCCCTGACTGCTGCACTAATGTAAATAACCGTTGACCTTGTCAATTTTTGTGCATTTCTGATTGCATTCATGTTCTCCCCCCGCCCTCTCCCCCCCTGGCCTCGCTGTGCCTTGTCATTTGGCCAGCTTGTTAGGAAGAATAAATTATAAGTCTTGAAAAGAACATGGGAAAAATCAAAGGGGGGGAATAATGGAGGAAACCACTCTTTCGTCACAAAATTCCAGTGACTTGAGTTTGCTGTTTTGAAAGCATAAAGTGGAAAATCTAATGAAAACCTAGGAAGAACAGTTAATTCTAGCCATGAAAAGTAAATCACTGTCTTGCAAAACATATCTAGTAACAAAGATCTTGTCCATGGATGTCTTTATAGGATAACTAAAACTAGTGATTATACTGTTAATAGCAGATTTCTCCTTAACATAGGAAAATGTTCTATCAAGTCATACTACTTTGAAAGGACCTTTTATCAGTCTGCAATGGACAGGGGTACTGCGGAGTCACCAGCATTGTGGATAATTTACTCTTGTAAGAGCCCCTGCATGTCGTGTGTAGGTTTGATTTATAAAATAGCATGCAGTTGTTTTTCAAGAATGCAATATGCAGAACTGGGCTTGTGGATAACTGGGTAATATTAATCTTTCCATAAGCTTATATTGGTAATCATTCTATACTTATGATTATAAAAGTTTTTGATTGTTTACCAGAATTATTTGACTATTAAGCAAAAGTGTTATATTATTTAGGTATCTCTGTTATTTTTAGAAGCGATTAAATACAGAATTTACACACTTGTTTGGCTCAAGGCTTTGAAAGGATTGGTATAATTCTATGTGAAGTGGTGCGAGAAATACACATTAAATACATTTAAAAGGAAACAGCAAATCATCTAGGTAAGCCACCATCCATTGAGCCTTTCTAATCATCATTTAAATTTGCTTCCTGAGCTTGTCTGGCTTTGGCTGTCATTTGATACTTTGAATGTAAGCAATTTGGGGCAGGCATAGTCTCTTCATTACCTATTTATAACTGTTGCTCGTGCACCATGGGTAGGGCATATTGGCGCTAGAACAAGAAATCTAATGAACACACACATCATGCGTTCATGTTATCTTGTATCTCTGTGTCCATATTTCACCTGTCTGTTGTCATAATTCTATTTTTCTTCCCCTCTGTTCTTTTTAGTACCTTGTAAGGCTGTTGGCTGGATCTCTGGAGTATAGAAGCATAGCCTGAGAAATCAATGATAAAGCAGTCCAGACAGAAAGAAAATACAAAGATAGCTGGAGAGAAAATGTTTATTCCTAAAAAAAAAAAGCCAAACCCAAAACAAAACAAAAAAAAAACCCCAACAACAAAAAAAGAGAGAGGCTTTAACAGGGTTCTGTAGTGAGGGCAATGCTTTTGTGACAGTGCTTCTGGAATCTCGTTTAGTGTCTTTATTTCTTCTGGAGTTACATGCTTCCTCATGAAATTTCAGTGGCCTCCTTACTGCACACTAGACGATGGGTGGTTTTCTCCCTCTATTTCTCTTTTATTCTGCCATGTTCCATACACGCAGTATTACTGCTCAGCCTCTAATTGTATGAAGCCCCCCACCCCACTGACTCTGCTGCTGCCTGTGTGAGTACTTCAGTAAATCTTACGAAATGAAGTTGCTCTCAGTGTGATCTAGTCCAAGTTCCCTCTTGCCCTGTTAATTTGGCATTTTGTAAAAAAAGTGGGTGAAGACCTGAGAAGTAATGTGTTCAAAGAGATTTTTTTGAATGGGGATGTAAGTATATGAGGATAGTTCCTGCCCAAAGCTTGCTTAGAATGAAAAAAGATGACCATTGACTGTCCTTCAGTTTATGGGGGATTTTATTTCAATGATAATTCAACTTCTAATTATACATCCTTTTCTCCTGAAGGTGATTGATTGTTTAAATTCCTTTTGTTGTTTTATTAGTCCTTTTATTGTGAGACTGAAAACTGGAAAGGCATTCCTGTAGGCCACTTGTAGGTGCAAATATTTAGATGTTCTTTGAGCAAGCATTACAGGTACTGAAACATTGAAACTGGTGGACAATTCAATAAAAATATGAGAAAAACCATTGGAAATAATGAACTAAAAGCAAAAGGACTAATTTCAGGAAATCCTTACTTCATTCTCACTGTTGCATTTTGAGACTTCAAAAAGAAAACGATTGAGCGGGACTGACAAGGGTAAGAGAGCAGGTATCTCAAAGTAAGCATGTTCAGTAGAAAACAATAGGTTCAAACCTCAGTTCTCTGCCCAAGAAATGATAGTGTGGCATTTCAGTGTGTGGTGTGCTCTCTGCTGCCAACTGTAGACTCTCAATGGATGAAAAGGATTTTTACTTGGAAAATAATATATTTTTTTTCATGTTAACTGGTATAGGAAATACACTTCTATTATTTTCTTACCTTATTTAGGAGGAAAATGTGGAACGTCTCAAATTCTTCTGATTTTTTTTTTCAGAAAACTTAATTAATCATCTCTTATGTAGTGCTATTTTGTTTTTTACTTTTAGAGCAATTTGTATATATGCCTTTAGCAGTGCTAGGTAACATCATTCATTATCGATCTAAACTGTTAGGTGTGTGTAGTGGTAGAAGAGAGGATAAAATATTTTTTTTTCTTCCAGTTACTAACTGCAAATGCCTTATTGCTGTTGCTGTCATGTGTGGCATTTTATTTATGGGCTAGGATCTCACTGTCCTGTATATAAAAAACCTAAGAAACCGTGCCAGTCCCAGAAAGATTACAGTGTTACTGTAACACGAGAGACAGGAATACAGACAGATGGAGGGATCACAGCAATAGGATCATGTTTTTCAGTGTAAGAGATAGTAGTCTTAGTGTTTATAAGCACATTTGTAATGTTGGGATTTGTAGGTCAGATTTCAGAATTTCTGTGCTCCATCTTTGTTCAAAATTTGCTTGGCAAAGTTTTGCTAAGGCTTCCCAGGTTGCCCACCCGTTGAGGGCATTGTGGCTGAAGCGGACAGGCCTTGAGGATACTTTGGTTTAAAAAGAGGTGTACTTGATTTTAGGTAAACTTATTCACGTGACCGTTTACTTCCAGATAAAATATTTTTCAAAACTCTTTAGAATCGTAGCCAACTCTGGAAATGTGGAAAGGACAAGTGCTTGTTCTGTAATTATATGCTTGCATGTTTCAGCTGCTCACAGCATGAATATGTAGATGAATCATTTTTCACCTCTTTTGTAACTTCAGTTTCCCCCCCTTTCTCCTTTATGCTTTTTCCTTAAGCGTTTCTGTTGAGGAGGAAGAATGTATGTGCACAGCAGGGAATGCTTTGTTGAATGTTGGCCCTGTACTTGCCCATAGCTCTACCACTAGTTTAGGATCACTGGTTTGAAATTGGATGATTGTGTGGCAGAACAGCTGAGCCACCTCCTTCTGCCCTCTCCCCTCTTCCCCATGACATGGCTGTCAAAGCTGCTTTGAAAGGAGTATTTGGACCAGTCCAGTGTGGTGAGAGACTGAAATTTATGAGGATGAGATAAAGCAATCTGAAAGCGGACTGCTGGGCTGTGGCTGCATAGGGATGTCTGGTGAAATCCATGGTATGGGAACATGATTCTCACTAAAACTTACTCTTCCATCTGACCTGAAGTTGATATGGCTACAAAAATATCCATGAAGTGACGTGCAGTACATCAGAATTGAAGTTAGCATGGATTCCTTGTCCTGTGCCTTCTTCATGGACATCTGTTTAGGTTGCATTTGTACATTTCTGGCCATGCATCTGCAGTGTAAGTATTTTGGAAGTGTAGCTGTTGGATTATGTCTTTTTTTTTTTTCTATTTTGTTGCGCATTGGGGTTTACTTAATGAAGTGTTGGATCTGTAATTATCACCATCCTTGCAGAAAGCTTAAGGCATTTTCTCTAAACTCAGATGGTTTAGATTTAGGAATTAGGAAGACTTGTGTGGTTATAAATATAATCTTCTGCATGCTTCCTATCCATTTTACTGGGGAAACGATTAGCTAGCAGCTTCCCATTGACTCCAATGGTTCTTCACACATCACGTGGAGCTCTTGCTTTTGGTGTGGATCTGAATGATACCGGTGATCTATGAGGCCTTACTGATTTTTCTGCAAGATAGCTTCTATTCTGGCACTGCAAGATAGTGCCGTTTTGAAAGGAGGGAATTTTCTGCTTGCTTTCCCAGACAAATTTACTGTCTCAACGGAGGACTGAGTTGCTACTGTAGCTGTGCTAGCAGCTTGCTAGCATTTCATGTTCATCTTGGAACCAAATGTAGGTGTTTCAGTAGACGTGTTGAAAACATGTGTATAAACATATGACCTCTTTAACAGTACTCCCTCTTCTGTAATTAACAAGATCTACCAGACTGTGTTGAAATGAAGTTGTGTAGTTGTGTTAGGGAAGAGCAGGGTTTAAGGGGAATTGGAGCTTGGCTGAATAAGGTTGACCTGCACTTTGGTTACAGCAGGGTGTGAACTCAAACCACTTACCTCCTTATGTGTGTGTTTGTGTTCTAGGATGAGACTGGCTTGTTTTGAATTACTGGCAAGTGATAGTTTTGAATGAGGTACTATTCCAGTCACCTGTGTCTTACACCACTGCACCACATAGTTAACATTGTTTCCAAAAACTGCTGATCCAGGTGACTTGGGACCTTTTTCATGTTTTGAGAGAAGTGAATTAACAGTTGCCTTGGCAATCCCCCAAAATTTGTGATATCTGCGAGAATAGGATTTGGAATTAAGGAATTTGTGCATTGTGTCTTCCTGCCCTCCCTCCCCAATTATTCCCTCAGTCTTGTGGTCTGCTTACAGCTACTAAAGGGCAGTTTGTGTCAGATTTGTGAGGACCCAACAGCTTTGTCCTGCAGTAACTACATCTGCTCTGAATCTTTAATCGGAAGGGGAAAAGTTTGAGAGATTGGCTCTCTTCTTTTTCCTGTATTTAGACTTTTGTCTTTGTACCATGCTAAAATTAGGATCCCTGCAGATGTTTACATTTGGAATGGAAATAGTGATGCAAATCTTAATGGATTCTTATTAGAAAGAAATTCTTTAACAGGTAGATCTTAAACTTTTTGTCATGACTATTTTGCAATCGTGTCATTTTATCTGGTTTGTGCTGTCAATTTCTTGGGAGAGCTTCCTTTAATTTCTTTTAGATTGCTGTGGGAAAGAGGTATGCTTATAGAAGTAATAATTTATTTACTCTTCCTATCACTGCTTTTGTTATGTTTCATAATCTGACTGTAAACAAAAGGCTATGAACAGGAATAGTGGCTTTCCATAAAAATAAATAGCATGTATCTACTACCAGGATTTTAGAGGTGCACATGTAGAAACATGGAACTTTTAGATCTCCTTTTCTTCTCCTTTTAGTTGTGTTCTGAGAACGGCTCTCCTTGTCTTCTTTCTAAAATTGGCATTTTCCATACATGACCAGTGATTCTTGGAACGCATGAGGCCCTGCGCCCCACTGCACTTCATGTAGAAGTCACTGCTCCAGAAGCCACTTCTCATTCCTTCTCTCTGTGCCCAGGCTTAGATTGTCCCAGCCCAGCTGCAGAGTTCTGTTTGGCCCTGGATCTGTCAAGCATCTTCCGTACAGCTGGACAGGTAGTAAATGTGGGTGGATGAATAGCTCAGAAATACAGCTGACCAGCAGACCAAAACCAGTTATCTAAGCTAGAACTTCCTATCTACATGCATTTAATCAGTTCCTCATGTATTATATCCTGCTTTTTTCCCTTAGTAGTTTTGGCCCAGATTGTTGTGTGAAAGTCGTAACAGAAAATATGGTCCAATATCTCTGGAAAACCTTTCTTCTATTTCTACCCATAGAAAATCCTCTAAGGAAATGTTCTGGCACGTGGCAAAGAGCTGTTTTTTTTGCCTCCATGGACTACAAAGTCACAAATCAGGGGCTGCTTCTGTGCCTGGTGTACTTAAGGTGTGTACATGAGAATGAAATAACATCCCATGTTTTTTTGGCCCTCTGAAGAGGGCTTTGCTTTCAAGTGTGAGATTTGGGCAGTGCTGGGGATGTGCAGGATGCTTTTTTCAATGCTGGCTCAACCCTGCTCTTGTTGCAATGAGTTTATGTGGCTATAGAATCCCTGTAGTGTACCTTTGTGTACAGAATGTTCTCTAGCTGTGCTTCCTGCCTCAAAATGCATCTAGGACTCCTCCAGTGATCTCAGACTACCACCACTATCTGGTTCCTACTCTTTCTGCAGCAGTGGCAGTTGCAGAATTGCTTTCTTCTTTCTAAAAATGATAATTCTGTGAACTATCAAGGTGCTTGACGTTTAAGAAGTTGCTGTTGAGAGATTTGGTTCATTGTTGGATTGTGCCAATGTACAATGTTGATTGAAGGCCTCAAATAAGGATGTCCTTCGTGTTAGTGAAATAAGTGTGACAGTTGACATGTTGTGGGCAACCTCTTGGGCACCTCCTTTGCTTGATCCTGCTTTTTGTATTGCTGTGAAGCTTTGCTCATACTTCTTGGAGCAAAGGGGCAGACCCAAGGCAGAAAACCATCAGGGGAGAAAACAGCATAAAAAGATAACTCAGTTTTCATGTACTAACTTATGTCAGTACTGTTTGGAATAATTGGAGTTGATCTGTGCACTGGAAGTGAAATGAATTGTAGTGATTCAGAAGTGCTTGCTTGAGAAGTCTCTACTGAAGCCATTGCCATCGTAGAATTACTGTGAGGATTTATTTACCTTTAAGATTATAGTTTTTACCCATGCAGGTTCTGTATCTGAGTATCGAGCTACTGAATAGTGATGGCAGGTGTTAGCAGGTAGATGTATTGCCTGTGTGGGACAAAGTAGCTCTCACCACGGTGAATGTTTTTCCTCACCTGAAATCGTAGGAATAAGAAATAGTTTTCTCTGATTTAAATTTATTTATGTAGACTATTTTTATAGTCTTTACAAGACTGAATAAAGCATTCACCTTGGCTTTTGTCCAAAAGCACTTAAAATCCTTGGTAATCTTTCCACTGATTTAATTGAGCTTGGACCCTGGCTCCAAGGACAGAATGAAACTAAACTTTTTAAAATGCAGTGCCAAAGAAAAGGGGAGGCTTCTGTTTCCTGAGTGAAGATGACTTTATTGGGATGTGCCATGGAACATACTGCTAAGTGGCAAATGAGCAAACTGCAATTGGTATGAGCCAGCTCAAACTCATTACTAAAAACTTCCTCCTGGCAACCTGAAATGCAGCTCACAAAAATGGATCCTGTGGGAAGGATCATTCATCTGCTTCTGCTGGGGGGATGTGGGGTGGTAGGAAGTGAGAAAGTGCCAAAAGATACCAGTACTTGAAATTTCTTATATAGAATGAGAGGCAGGCACATGCTCTTTTGCATTTGGATTTAATAATACAATTTATGGAGACGGAATCCGGCAGAGGAACTAAATGCATAAAGAACCAAAATCCACCGTAGTCAATTTTTGTTGAAAATAAAATATTCTTATGACACTTCAGTGTTATAACTTGTATGCTAAATATAGCAGCTCAAATATGCTTTTACCTTCTCTGATTTTTGACTGGCTGTCAGACACACCTGCCCTGCTTTTACTGCTTCTGTATATGGTCAAAATTTGCAAAAGCTGGAGGAAGAGAAGCAGGGCTTTGATATTCAAATGCACAGAGTAAATTCTGCAAACTGTATAAGAGGAGTGAGATACTTTGTTTTACTGGATTTGCCAATATAGTTAGGATGGAAAGTCGGCAATGTTTTTGGTCAAAGTCCTTCTGAGTTCTGCCTGAAGAAGGACTTTAGTGTCCAAAAGATCTTAATTTTTTTTTCTCCAGCTGTGTTTACTCATCTAGTTGCAGATACCATGCTTCCCTATTAACCTTTCCTTTTCCAATAGCCTCAGGTGCCATCCTTACAGTAAAGCTATTGCTGTTCAATACCAAATTTATTGTGAGACATTTGTGGCTGTCTATGGTAACACACCTGCTGTCAGACTAACCCAGCAGAGCATCCAGGCCGAGCCGTGGGTGCAGTCCCCGGGTTCTCATACCTCACACAAAGAGGTCTGAGTGCCGTGGGCCCTAAATGAGGCTGTTTGGAGTCCGGGCTGCTGACTGGGAGCTCTGTGTGGGGGTGCTGAGGTTCAGTTGTTCCCTTTCTTGCAGACCTTAACTGGTGCCATTGTGCAATTTACAGCACTGAGCTACCATTTCTTCTGATGTACTGTTAACTTCAAGGGGGACTGTTTTAATGAGTCAGGTACATTTTCAGTTGGAGAATAGGAAATGCAATTGCAGCGGTTTAAATCAGAATTTGTTTTAATTATTTGCTTCTTAATCTATACACTTTCTAATGGGATGTAAAGTTTGTCATAATGCTTTTTAGTATTCACAGAGGTTCCTTTCCCCCCTTCTTTTTCTAAGTATGTTCAGTAGGTTTGAGAGAATGTTAGCCTCAACAATGATTTGGCTATTGCAAAAAGAAATACCTATGAATTCAAGGACAAACGACATATGTAGGAAAAAAAACAACATTAAAAGAAATACTTACCTACACATCTATCCACTGTATGCTTAGAAATAATGGTCTGATGAATAGCAAAGATATAATAAGCCCAGGGATGCCACTGCTTCAAGGAAAATGCAAAAAACCAATGAAAGCTTCTAAAACTTCTTAGTTATCTCTCCCTATCTGAAATGATTCTCCCCTTAGCTACTTGAAGACGGAGTAACTTGAGTGAAGGCTTTTGAGTTACACTAGGTATAACTGGTGTAAATTACAGCAGCATGAGACCCACAGTGATTTATCTTGTGATGGCAGAGACAAATCTTATTTGAAGATTCCTGGTTCTGTAGAGGATGAAATGTTCATTTTCCTGTCATCACTCAAGGCAATAGATAGTTTTATCTAATTTTATAATCTGAACTGAGCAGTTTTGAGGCTATAAACATTATTTAAGGATGTGCTTTCTTGTATTTCTGAAGCCTCCATCAAGGTCTTTTCCCCCAGCAGGCATCTTTTCTGTAGGCCTGCTTTTGATCTTGTTTTATGACTGATGGGTTTTGTAGCAATTTTTAGTGACTCAGTTTTATTGATCTTGAAATACTAAAAGCAAAAAGCAGGCTTACAACCCAACTTCCAGCCCACCCACTCTTCCTACCACATGCTCAGCAACACACCTTTTGGGACTGCTGTCATATCAAATGCCACCAGAATATGTGCTGTGTTTGGTGGTTCAGCACAAGGTCCTATTTAAGCAGGGGTTAAAACGGAGCTGTTCTGGCCATAGCGTGTTACTTAAAATCTGTGTAGTCAGATTATAGGCCTGGCAGATGGGAAACAGTCAAATATGAATATACCTATTTGCATTGCTTTGGGAAAAAAAAAATTAATAAAAAAAAAGGTGTATCATCCAGTATCCCAAAATTTTGAGGACCTGGGATAGACTTGTAGTGTATAAGGCTGCTAGATAAGCAAAGGATGAAGGAGGCAGTCCCCCCTCTCTCTGTTGCATCGAAGCTCTTTCTCTGTTTGAGAGAGAGCCACCACACATCTGCATTCAGGCCAGGGAAGAGGCTGCAAGCAGAATGGATTGTCTTTTAATGAGCTTTCATGAAAGAAAGGAATGGATGTGATGTTGCTGTATTACTCCTAGTTAATAGGCTATGGAACTCGAGACAAAAATGTGATTGCACAGCTGCATTTGTTTCAAACCCAACAAAAATGGGTCTTTGAGATAGAAAAGTCTGGAAACTACTGACTCTCAAGGAATATAGGTATTATATTGTTGTCTGCTCCCCTGCTCTGCCTGCCCTATGATTCTCCTACAGCTTTACTCTGGTGTTGGTAGAATGCAAGGGACCATGCAAGAACCCTCTTTATGAGAAGACTGCAGGGGCACGCTTGCTTTTTCCTGCTTTCAGGAACATTGCAAGTTTTGCCTGGTTAGAAGAATCGAGTTGTCTGAAATTCTGCAGATGGTGTCACCAACATGATTGAGTATCTTCCTTCTTGCCTAGATCGAAGACCACTATGTAATACCAAAACAAGATGACTTCCTGAGGGTAATACTCCTTCTCTTGGTGGAGGTGCTGTCTGCACTGACAATACCCTCAATCATGTCTCAAAAGACTTGAAGTTTGTCCAGAGCATTTAGAATGTTCCTTCCTTGCACAGTTGCAACTACTGTCTGTTGGCACCTAATTGTAAAGCCTACTTTCTTCTTTGGGGAATATCCTAGTGCTTTTATTTTATACAGAACAGCTATCTTAAAACCAGTTAATTATCGTGTTGTATTTTCATGCTTCAATTAGTGCTGTCCAGTCAGATGCTAATATGCTGAGTGGAAAGGGTGCGTGGTTAATCATTCCCTCTCTGGGGAGGGTGGCATCTCTCCTCTTCCCAACATGCTGTGGACTCCCAGCCATGTTTTGCTTTGTCTCCCAAGAGCATTTCCAGTTCGTTGTCCAGCTTTCTGTGTAACCATTTGCAGTTGTCATCACAGACCTAAGCTTTCTTGGCTGGGCTGAACCTCTGCATGGGTGCAGTGTGCTCCACTGAGTGACTGCAGCAGGCACATCAGCTTGAGATGCTTGGGATCTTCCAGCTTAAGATGGCCATGCTGTACAGTATAGCATGTCTCTGGAATAATCTAAACAATGAATATGTTCTCATTCTGCCAACTAAGTTTCTTCATGCCCAAGGACAACCACTCATTCTCATCATTCTTCCTTCCCCATCCATTCATGGTTGACTCCCTGACTCCACAGATTTTGTGTGCTTTTAAGATAGATACATGCTTAAGTTCTTATTTGTGCCAAACCAACAAACTCAATATTCTGTAGATCAACCATTTTGATTTTGTACAAGTTTTAGTGGTCTGCTGGGAAATGAGTTTCAGCAGCCCAAGGGTTCTTGAGCAAAGTAAGTCAAGTCTATTTACATGCTAACCTTTTGAATTTCTCAGATTCACATGCGTAATAATTTGTTTGAATAAAGATTTGGATATAAAAATGGAATTAAACCTTTATGATGACCTTTAGAGTAATTTGGACATGTTCTCATCTTGGCTTGCTATTTAAAACCTATGCAGTTACTGATCCATGAGGTGCATAATGAAATTTTATCTGAAACTATTTTAATATTTGTGTGGAGCTGTAACTGTGAAGAGGCTCTTTTTTTTTGTTAGGATTTGGATGCTATTTCTGTTTTGTTTTCAGCATAACTTATAAGTACAAAGAGCTGTTAATTTATTTTCAATTTTGGACTCCATTTAGATTCCATCTTTTGCTGTATCCCTGGTTGTGCTCCCTCCAAGGGAGAGAAGGGTCTTGAGGTTTTAGGATTTAAAGGGGCTTACTCTTCAGTTTTTAAAAAATAACGAAACTGTTAAATATGCATATTGTCTATGAAGTAAAAAGTCTTGTATGGCTTTCATTCCGTTTAGTTTTTACAGAGCAAAACTACATCTGCTACTTGAAATGTCATCCTTTTTTGTACTTGCATCATGTCTGTCACCAGTGATACTGAAGACCATTTGATGTTGTTTGGTTAAACCATTTTAATTAAAGTGTGAATCTGTACCTGATGTTTTAGAGGGGGCAAATCAATCATGAATACCCTTTACAATGGAAAACCATGTGATAGCTTCAGTTGCATGTTATTTAACCAGACTCAAATCGGGTTGGCCTGTCTTAATGTTGGTGTTTTTTTTTTTTTTTAAACCTTGTAATACAGAACAAGTTCTAGAACTTATTCCAAAAATATTCTAAATTGGGATAGTGTGCACACAAGCAACAAAGCACAAAATTATAGATTTTGTGCAACACAAAATTATAGATCAAATTGAGATGCATGGATAGGTCATCACCAAAACATTCCTGAAAGAATTAAAAAAACCCAAACAGGTGAATCACTTATGTCCTGCTTAAGATCTGTTTTCAAAATGGAAGTAATAATTGTGATGTGCAGCAGTAAATCTGAACCCATATAACCTGTAGGCCAAAAAGAGTGGGTGTTGTGATTTCATTTCATTTACATGAGGAGATTTCTGTATGCAACATCTTTATTTTAAAGTCTGAATAATGACCTGGTACTGTTGTTTGAATAGCTGGAAAAATGCGTTGTGATAAGGCAATATGGACACTGCTGCTTATAAGCTGAGGAAGAGAGTTCATCAGAAGTGTATGTATGTATCTTTGGTTGATGCCAGGGAGAATTAAAAAGGACAAAGCAACCAAAGCCAAAAAAAACCCCCAAGCACACTAACAACCCCAGCAAAAGCAAAAAAAAAAAAAAGGCAAAAAAGAAAAAGCCTCCCTCCTTTTTTTTAATGGAAAATTAAATCTTTTTCAATCCCCATCCCGTTCCCAAAAGGACCCATTCAGCACATCACAGGGGCCCTGGGAGTTCTCTGGTGTCCCTCAGTGGGATTAGAGTGTTTCTGTGTTTCTATTTACAATTCATGGACTTGATTCACATCAGAGCTAGACTGAAGCTTAACTCTGTGAGTGTTCTCAAATACCTCGGAACAACTGAACCTGCTTTATCCCAGTGCAGAAACAGCATGATTTGCAGTTTCAGCTCTAGTTGAAAGATTCTTACTGGTGGTAGAATTCCAAATAGGTCAGAATTGGCAGCACTTGTGGTTCCTTGCACTTTCAAATCAAAATGCTGCTATTGCAGTTTGGTATTGAAAGACAAGTGCTCAGTGGCTTGTTACTAAGAAAAACATACACACCCCATCCCAAAGCACCCACATACATCCAACGTGGGAATTTACACGCCCATATCAAATGTCTTAAACCTTGGAGAGTTTCTCATTTTAAGCAGCAGCATTTCCTGATGAAAAATCATATTTGTTAAATACTTTCTTGGTCATTTATTAAATCCATATTGAATATGTCTGCCTACAGAATAAATTGATTTCAGCTATGCAGCATAACAATGAGCTATTCTAAAAAAAAAAGGGGGGGAGCACACACACCAAAAAAAGAGGGGAAAAAAATTACTTTTAATAAAAGAAGCCTGGTGCTGACTTCATATATTCTGGGGAAAGAAAACCCGTGTAAATTCAATGCTTTTTGTTGAGTCCCCTTAGTGAAATTATATCTAGTGTTTTGATCCAGTGCAATTCTTAAAGTAGTAACGTCTTTTGGCTTGAGAGGCCCTTTACTCTTTCCAGATCAATAAATCTCTGTGAGGCTGCTGCATTAGGTCGGTTTTAGTGTTTTTGGCAATAGGGTAACTCATGTTGTCTGTTGATGATTTCTTTGCGATTTTTAGTACATTCTGACAAATTCTGCTCATTCAGTGCAGCTTCTAATAAAAGAAAGTAATGTCCCTTTTGTTTTCAGAGATATTGGAATGTATTTTTAAATAAACAAAACAATTTTAACTTTTTAGGTACCATTGAAACAGACGATGGAAGTCAAACTGGAAGATAATTATTACAGTAGTATTAAGTTACATACACACATATATATATATATATAAATACTGGTACAAAATGTGTGTGTTAAGGCATTGATTTAAATCTGTCAGCGGAGACCTTGCATTGGACCTGTAGACTCCAATTGTGGAAACACACAGTGCTATTGGAGGCAAAGTTAAGAACATGCAAATAAGATCTCAGGAAGACAATTTTAGCAACATGTCTGTTCCTATTGTTGTCTGCTCAATTCCTAGTTTTCAGTTAAAACATGTTCTCCTCTAATCTGGATGAAGTTACTGGTTGGCAGTGAAGAGTGTCAGATTTCACACCTCTTTTCCGTAGGACATTTTGAAATAAAGGTCACGTAAGGAATGCTCAGAAAGAAATCTACTCAAAGTGATCAGTGAAATGATTTTTTTTCTTTTTTTCTTTTTAGAGCTTTCTCTTTTCCAGATTGGCCATGTGCCATGTCAATAATGTGTATCTTTGGTTTAGGTCTTCCAGGTCAAATTCCTTGGTAGTTGAAAATCTAGTTTTACAGCAGCAGAGAAGTTTTTTGCTGTCTGTTTTCAATTGTCTATGTGAAGACTAGAGAGAATGCAGGGGGTGCACTGGAATCACACAGAGGACCTCTGATTTATTGTATTTGGAAGTGGCTGTTCATAGCAACATAGTGGATTAGAGGCTGCTGGGACTGAGGAAGAATTGCCTGACACCTTGAGCCTGCAGGAAAAAAGGAGGAAATCCAAAGTCTCCCTAGTGAAATCTTGGATCAAATAGGTGAAATTATGTTTCTGAAGCCAAAAATCGAGCAGTAGATAAGGAAAACGTTGGGCAAAGAGGGGATTTTGGGCTCCACAAGAACTGAGGGCATTATAGTTTGGAAGATGGGAAGTAGTTTCCTATTGCAGATGTAGAGGATTGTGGAAAAAAAGAGGAAAAGCTAGAAAGATTCAATATGTGTGTTAATGACGTCCCTGAAGAGGAAGTCACAGTAATCCCACTCTCCTTGTTCAGAAACTTCTTTTTCAAGAGCTTCCTGACAAGGAAGCTGAGATTTTGGAAGGAAGGTACTGACTTCTGAAGCCTGGAGTTTTGTTTGGAATCTAAAGGGTTTAGGCTCTTATCTTTCCATAGGAACAATGTAAGTAGAATTCTCATAGCCTGATGAATATTCCACCTTGATTTCAAGGGAGATAATTCAAGCTCATCCTTAAAAGATAAGTTCTGTGTGTCTGGAGAAGATATTGTCAGAAGCTTGTTTGGGACTGACAATGCGGCGCAGTCCAGAGGTAACAGACAAGCTAATCCATCAAGCCCAAACTGTTCTCAACAGTCAGCCCTGATTCCCTGAATCAGGGTTTTCTAATGAATCTTTGTCACTAGAAAATTCCTGCTTGGCTTTAATTTGCCTACTGATAATTCATAAAGTCTTGACTGCAGTACTGGGGGGGTTTGTGCAGTCACAATCCAAACATTTTTACAGTCCAGAGAGATTGAATAGTTGGGTTTTGCTTATACTGCAGCAAATGTTTAGAGAGCACAAGGTGTTTGAGGTTTGCAATATTTGTCTGACTTTATCTTCTCAAACAGAATCGTTGCTAGACTACAGCAACTGCCTTTTTAGGAAAACGTTCTAAAAATGGAATAAATAATCTGTTTTCCTGATTTAATAATCTGTGGGTTTGGTAGAGAGTCAACACTTGGATATTTTCTGAGAGTATAAAAGCTTGTTGTAATGATTCATTAATCTTATAGAACAAGTGATGTAGTCCAAGTCTTTTGGTGGTTTTATTTATGCTTTTCCTTCTGTTTTTGAATCTGATACCCTCCGCTTCCCATTTTTTTTTATTTATTAATGCTTTATTCCAAAAATCAACGTACCTGTTTTCAGTGACTGTACTTGAGAAGTAAGAATAAGCAAACTTCTTTGGTTGGCTGTCTTCCTGTGTGAATATTCATAAATGTTGAAACAGCAAGCACCAAGGAGCAGCATTTCTGGGACAACTTCCCTTCCATGGACGAAGTTGCCATTTTATAATTATGATTTGGCCAAATACTGTAGAGAGGATGGTACCAGTCCTTTCATCTTTCCTTTTCCTTGCCTGGGTTTTGACCCTGCAGTGACAGACCGTAGCACATTGGCTGCCATCTGCTTTTTAGGAACATCATTGACATACATCCTGGAGCTTGCTTTTAAAGAGGGCTCAATGCTTGCTAAACAGAAAAGGGAAATGGAATGCTCTTATTGATCTGATCTCATGACTCTATAACAATGGGCAATTCATATTGGAAAGGAGTGATTTTTAAAACTCTTTTGTATAAAACAGAATGTATCTCGTGGCAATAAACGCTGCAAGCTATTAGTAAGACTAAATGCTTATTATGATTCTGACTAGGATTACACGTATTCTGCATATTTTGCAGAGCATCATTTATAGTGTTTTTAAAGAGACCTCATTTTTCAATGTAATTTTTCTTTTTTGTAAAGGAACTAGGATGCATGCAGTGGTTCTAAGTGGATCAGCACTCTACCAGGGCATGACTGTTTTTCCTACTGCCAACCTCCCATATTTGTGTTTTAATACTTTATAGAAATGGAACTGTTCTTCCCTTTACACGTCATTTACTTTATGCGGTGATTCACTCAAAGCAATGAAACTGACTAGCAATGAGCCACTCAGATGATTTTTACTAAAACAAAGATTTCAATACTGTGCTTCTTGGTTTCTTGTGATAACAAGTTGAATGCTTTATGATCAGAACAATCTTAAAAAAAGGGCGTTGAAAGAAAAAATACTTCAGGTACGTGTGCAGGTGCTAAAACAATGTATTGCCCTTCTTTGCACCTTGGAAAATGTGGCTGACTTGCTTAAGGACAAGGAGAGAACAGCCCCAGCAGCCTTATGCTGAAAAATGACCTCTGTTGTGTTTTCTGGCTAGTTCACTCATATAGAGCCTGCTCTTCCTGCCTTTGAAAGTGTGCTTTCATATTAATCAGAAATTTCAAACCCAAGGGATAAAACATAAGACAGGAGATTGGCTTGGTAATTATGCAGTTGAAACTCTTTATTGCTCCACAGAGCTGAAGTTTGAGAGAGCATTCATGTTACACTGCAGGGCTTGCAACTAAGCTTAAAAAAGATGAATGTTTGTGTTTCCGCTTGACCATAGGGTTGGGTTTCAAGTAATAAGACCAGCACCAGCTACGTCCTAGCCACGAGAACTGGCAGTGTTCTACAACTTCAGTCAAGTGTGTATCAGTATAAGTATATTGAGTATCAGATGCTGATTTCTGCTTTATTTTCATCATAGTATAAGGGAGTTAGAAGTAATATCAATATGTAGTGTTTTCTTTTAATTTGTTGTACAAGGTAGATTAACTTTTTTAATACTTAGTGTTTTTCACATGTGTGTTTATTCCAAAACCATATTCTACTGGCTAATGAAAGGAAAACAAACTTATTTTTATTTATTGAAGAGATTATTTGACTGTTTCATATGCTAAGGATATGTCTTCATGACCAACAGTCTGCTCATGGTGTGTTCTTACCTGTGTGCCTGTAACTATGAGTTCTTTCTGCAGAAGTTGTAATAATACTCCTGTGGTTAAAGGCAAACCTTCATGAAGTAGTTTAACTCCTGGAGAAGAGAACAACAACCCAAAACAAAACAACAAAAAGACAAACAACAAACTACTTTGAGTCGAGCCTGCTGGTTTAACCTCTGCTCAGTGCTCTCTACCTGCCAAGATGATGATTATGACTGAACACGAGATGTGAAGTCAGGGTCAGTCTCATCCACTGCAAGGGGCAGGAGGGAGTACATTTGGCAGTGTCAATGTGCGTGAAGAGCTATATGTCAGGTAAAGCAATAGCAAAGTGCCATTCCCTTCCTCTCAAGCTGCAATTAGCACATGTAGCAGAAGTCATAATGTTTGTGACAGGCATGCAGGGTCTGGCGTGTAGGAGAGGGGACAGAATTGAGGTGTAATCATGCTGGATGCTGGTGTTGTCTGTGGTGGTATTATTGCTGTAATTTCTGAATGGTATCCAAAGTCAGGGCTGCAAAAGTGTGAACTAGCCAATGGCAACAAGACGTGTTAGTACCTAGTGCTAAGGAGCCAGGAAAAGAAATCATTGCATTAATATGACTGAATACCTGCATAGCTTGAAGACATATTCTTGGTCCTTTTGCTTCTTTATGGACTAAAGTACGCTACTTCTTATTACTCTGTTCAGAAATAGCACATGAAGGGGTCCTGCAACAGGTATCACAGGCCTGCACACAGCAGTTGTATATTAAATGAAATAAGCTTACTTCAAAAAATGTGACTGTAACTTAAATCCTAAAATGAATACTAAAACCTGACTTCGAGGAACCTAACTGGAAATAATGGAGGCTTTTGGGGCTCTAATAATAACATTTCACTTGCAATTCACCTCTCTCAAAGGATGGCGTCATGGTAGGAAATGTTGCAAGATTTCCAAACTAGAGATCATAGCATGTGATAAATAGGATTATGAGGCTAGGATGCATTTCCTTTATGGAAGTGGGGCATTAATGCAGGTATGAAACCACGATACTGTGGTTGGGAGAGAGGAAAATAGACAACTAAAAAACCCCCAAACCAACCAACCACAAAAAGATGATGGGGACAGCTGTACTCTGCATCAGTGTAGAGAGACAGGAACTGGTCCATGGGGAGTTTAGGCTGGAGGCTGTCTCCTGTGTGATTCAGCAACAGAGTTTGTCCTCTGTCTCTCATACCTGCTGGTCACTGTCACACAGTCTCCTCTCATCTGTAGTGTGTGCAGCAAGCTCCCCCCACCCTTAAATTAACTGGCTTAAAATTTTAAATAAAAACTTTCATGGAAAGTCATTGAGGAACCATGTGAAGACGTTCCCAGTGAGACTGAAGAATTGCTTCTGGCAGGAAGTAATGGTAGATATATTTTATATAATAGATATATATTTTTAAGAAAAACCTGTAAGAAAAAGAAAAGTGTCTTAGTCAAGATAATTTTTGCTAAACACTAGAAGGTTTGTCAACAACTATGAATTATAAATATAATTAAAGCAGATACTATTGAAATTAATTCTAACTTTTGTAATAAAAAAGTATATTTAAAGGAAGCATGTCTATAGAAAGCCTTGAATTTAATATCTAGTGATTCATTGAAGAACTGTGTTTGATGTGGAGTCACACACTCAGGGCAGTTATCTAAACGATCCAATGTAGCATAAATTTTTACTTGCATTGTGTGCAGCAGACGTCTGTCGTGCGTGTAGCCCGTGGCATGGGCTAAAAGCAGTAACAGGATATTCCCAGGGTCCTGAAACACCAACATAATCCAGCATGTATTTAATTTAAAGTGTATTTCCGTTGCTTTCCAAAAGATCATTTGCATTCTTAAGAATAAGTACATGCGTAGAAGATTTGACCAAAGTTAAAGTGAAGAGAAATCAGTCTGTCCTTGTACAGTCAATTCCTCTGCAAACTTGGTCTCTTTTTCCTGTAAGTGGTACGTTGTGAGTTGTGCACGCAGTGTATTTGTGAGAGACTTAAGTACTTACAGTAGCTGAATAGAAGATGGATGTATACATGTGGGTTTGATAAATAGGCATGAATAAACAAGCATTCATTCCAAAGTATCTGTTTTCCATAATGTTTTTCTCTGAGACTCAGACCATAATATGACTTAAGTTCAAACATTCAAGGGATTCCCAGAAAAACAAACATTACTTCCTCTTCCAAATCTTCTCCTGGCAGTGCTGTTTTCCAACACTATGTTGTTTTCCAACCGGCAGATGTTTAAAAAAATGACCTACAGTGTTGCTCTTTACTAGTAATACTTTGCAAACAACAAAGTCCATTTACAGATGTTGTCTTAAACCGTTTAATGCAGTACATATCAACAAACAAGAATGTGTCTAGTAGCCAGGATTTTTGATGAAAATTCAGCCTTTTTCTGAAAGAATTCTGGAGAGATACTACATGCTTTTAATAGGATGTGAGAGAATTCAGATAAGAGGAGTCCTGAAAACAGTATACACTTGATTTCAGGCTGTTTGTTTCATTTTTGTTAAGGCAGTGTTGTCCATGAAGGGAGTAGTTCTTTGCTTCATCTACCCAGGCTGCCGGTTCTTGTCACCACGTTGCCCCCCCTCCATGGTGCCCACACAAGCGTGTGCGTGCATGGATTGTGAACCAGTTATTAAACTGGCAAAACAAATGGTTCTTTTTAAGCCACATCAGGACCTTGATAGGGTTTGCTGGTCAGTTTTGAAGCGACGGTGGCCTCATGAGGAAGCAAAGCAGTGTCATGAAGCCCTGGTGTCGATGTGGAGTGCACCATGAGTTCCTTGCTAGGAGCTAACTCAACTCTAAGCACATAAGGGAGTCATCAGTGCACTGAGTGACCTCTCAGAACATCGGGGTACAATGGCTGGTGTAGCTTGAATTCACCCTAGAGCATGCTGTGTGCTAACTCTTATGTACAGACAAAGCCTTAAACTGCTAAGGTAGAACAGTTTAGTTTTCTAACATTTAGTAGTTCAGAATTGACCTACATGAGTTTTTCTCACACATAAAACCTTTATGTCTCTAATAAAAGACGATCCAGGAGCCTCACTAACATGATTGTGTGATCACAAGGCAGATTCTCATGTAAAGCTGACATCCAACAGCCCATGATGAATTTGGTGCCAGCGTTCTTTCCTGAAATATTCAGGATGAGCAAGAAAGGCAGGATACACCAAGAAGGCTGATAGGATTTGCAGTCTGTAGTCTTTAGGAATTTCTTAAACTAATACAATGATTTTGAAAATTTCTTAGACGTCAAAGCTTATTTATCTTAAAAATGCATTTTTGTTTCAATTGTGACAATCTAGTCTGAAAATATGTTCAGTGACATTTTCCTTAGTGCTTAGAAAATGCCTCTTTTTTTCCAGGTAATAGTGAAGTAATTATTTTACAGGCATTTATTTTTTACAGGGTTTTATGCTACTTTAATGCCTATAATTTTATCCCAGTTACTGTGTGTTCTTATGAAACTTTCAAGCTTTTGTGTGTGGAGGTGGACAAAATGCCCTCTTTTTAATGCTTTTAGGATCAGGGCCTCAATTCTGAATATTGCTAGCTTTGATTATCCCAGGTGATAAAGGGAAAAGATTATAACCCAGATAGACCAGTTATTCAAAACACATGTAGTTTAGGTTGTGAGAACATCCACCAAGGATGTAAGGGAGAGGAGAAAGGTCAGTGACACAGTTGCCTGTGGTTCAGAGATCTCTCAGCTTGTACTGACCTGACAGGGTAAGTCTGGCAGCGTGGCGACAAAATAAATGCAGCTGTATTGCTTCCAGACGTGAGCTGTCTCGTGCAGAGTTAGCTTGGCTGTCATTGTATGATGAAGCTGCAACCTTGAAAAGCCACCAAAGAATGATTGAAGGGCAATTTTTTTTTTCCCCTCTAGAAGCTTAAATGCTTTATGGAGGTACCTCATCAACAGCAGCAGGATGAAATACAAGTTAGTTCTTTTAACGGTTCATCTTGATTTGCCAGACCATCAGTTTTCTAATTCGTTTGTTTTTGCAAAACTTCAAAACAATTTAAAATTATATAAGTATCAATTGATTGAATTCTGCATTTTAAGCCACTGGATGTTAAGTATTCTATTCAGACTCGGGTGTGCAGTCACTTGGAGTGCGGTGTGTCGCTTCGCACAGAGCCAGCCTGTGGAGCTGCAAAGCACACAGATTCCCCTGCACACGGGAATGGGAACCTGCAGGGGAGGGTAGAACTCTAGCTTCCATAACCTCATACCAGCTGTGGCCATCAGCATGGACTGGTACACATAGAAGACTTTTAAGTCATTACTTTTAAATACCTTTTTCTGGGACAAATACCTGAATTCTTCCAACTCTGTGGCCTTTCTGACAAGACTTGAGTTCATTTTAGGCTGTTGTTTTCTGCCGGTATTTTGTGTATGGATTAAATTTAGTGCTCTCTTCCTTATCACTCCCAATAAGAAAATGTGCTCTGGTTTTGGCAGTTGTTAACTCCTCTTCTCTCCCTTTCTACAGTCATATCTGTGTGAATCTGTTCTGTTGTTTTCCCTATTATTCCTGTCCTTGTGACAACTCCAACTCTCAGCCTGTACAGCGTTGGTCCACAGGCTTGTGTGTTAAAGGAAAAAAGGTGCTTACATTAATGATGCTGATACTCAAGCACTGTTATGGGCTTCAGTGTTATTGCTGCAGACCACAAAAAAGAGCATGAAGTTTCTGTCTTTGAGCCTGTGTGTCAGACTGTGGATAGATTTGGAAGTTGTGTGCTCTTCACAGCATTTGCAAGACTGGCCTTTATTGCCACGAAGGCTGGGAATGATGTAAAAATGGTTAGATATTGAAAAATTTGGATTCTGGCACTCAAGTCATAGGAAGTACATTCATCTGAAAGTTAGAGAGTTAAGCAGCCACAGAGTTTAATGAATTGTTAAAGATCACACAGCTGAGAACATTGTGGAATTATTGCCTTTAATTGATGTATGTCTCATTACTTATTTCTGTTGAAGATTGTATTTGGTATGAAGTCCTTGATGCCCTCAACCTCCTTGACATATCCTGTGAACTTGGTACATCCTTTCAGCCTTCTTTCAGATACCTGTCAGCAGAACTTCATGTCCTGGTAACTTTCCAGGCTTAAAAATGAACGCATATCATTACGCAGATTTTCAGTTTGGTCTGAATAAATATTTGATACCTGCAATACCATGAAATGATACTGCAAAGTAACATGCCCAGTATCATGTTGTCAAATGTAATAATGTGAACAGCGTTGTAATGAGGAGCCTGAAAGGAGCAGCGTGTCACAATGTGGAGGCAGGAGGGATCACTGCGAGCCTACAAGGACAGTCTTTCAAATCAACTATTTGCTGTGTTTCTTAAACTGTGGATGCTGGCGATGCCCTGACATTTTGGAAAAAACAACAACAAACAGAGAAAAACCCAACCAAACCTAAGACATAGTGCATGGTCAGGGAAACAAAGTCGAATTCGGTAATTGGTTTGTTTTTTTCCACTCAGCATTGAGGATTCAGATTCCTGAATTTAAGAAGGGAGGTGGTGGGAAAGAGGCTAGAGAAATGGATGTCCTCACAAAATATCTGTGTAATGGAGCTCCTGGCCAAAAGCCAGCCCCTCAGCTGTGGCAAGTCAGCCTTGCAGTGTGGCAATCAATGCTCGCATGGGGATTTGCTGCCACTGCACATCTCTACCCAAACTCTAAACGTACATTCCAATTTTGTCTTATTTAATTACGGAGAGAAGAGATGAAATCAAGTCATAGAAAGGTGTCATCTTTGCCCAAGATGCAGCTGAATTAATTGTGCATTATTGATTTCATCAGTTTAATTAGGAGAATGGATTTATTTATATTATACTTAAGAAACAGCACAAATGAAAAATATTTTTAAACTGGGCATGCTTCCAATACATTTTACTTAACTGTCTCATCTTTCAAAATCTCCCCCTTTTCAACCCCTAAGAACCACTATTTTCCTATCTGTAGAACTTTTATTTACAACCTGCCTTAACTGTGTGTTAAATTGAGGTCTTTATTACTATTTATGTAGATCTTTCAATGAAACCCTGAGGAAATCTAAGTTGCATTTTTAACCCTTTTTCGAGGCTATCAACATATCGTTCTCTAGACACTTGTAAACGAAACATTTTTATTAAGTAACTTATAAAAAATGTTGTAGAACCCTCTAGGTCATTTGTTAAAGATTTGCTGTGCTTATGTTGGTGATGGGAAAGAATGATACAATGCTGAGAAATGTTGGAGAAGGAAATTAAAAGTTTATTGTTTTATGTGGATCTGTTAGAAATGGGTCATGCTGGGGTCTACCATGTACTAGAAATGACTTTGTGAAGCACTCGTGCCATGGTGATTTTTCATAGCGTAATGAACGCTTCTTTGAGGTTTTTCTACCCATTAAGGAGTATATTATCTAGAGTAGAGACAGGTAAACTATATTAGCACAACACTAAGATTGCACAGATAAAACCTGTTAAACTGAAGAAATACAAAGAGTATGGGTTCCCAGAGGAACATTAATTTGGCAGTACTTCACATCTTCACGCCTGTGCTGATGTACTTCACATCTTCATACCTGTATGGTATCAGCTTTACAACATGAACAAGAATACATCATGTTCTACCTCAGATGTTTACATTCCTGTTGCTTACCTGGAGCTGGATGGATCTACGTAGCCCTAATCTCAGTGCTATTGAATGTGCTTTTCTGACATAATCAAACTATTTAAGTACTTAGTATTGATGTGGGATTGAGGACTTAATTTGGAGCACAAATACATAGTAGATGTTATTTCTTAAAATGTAACTGCCCTTATAAGACATCCCTCCTAAACTGTGTGTGTCTACAGTCCAGGCCAAAGGAGCAGTGGGACCTCTCAGTAGCTCAGGCAGCTGGAAGGCAGCAGTTACTGCAGCAAGATACTTGCCATGCACTGGCTGAATGGCTTTTTTATCTAGTGCTGGGCAATCTGGGATTGAACCATGTGCTGAGGAGACTCCTTGAGTTCAGGTACACAAGTGCAATTGTATTTCTGGATTACATCACCGGGAGTTTAGGATAGTTGACCCTACTTTAATGATACTACTAAAAAAAGACACAGACAGCCAAGCGGCTGTTCTGAGTCTGGCTCCTATGTTAATTTACTGAGCACATGGTTCTGTGAAAGGTAAAGTCTATGTGGGATTAATTATTAAATGTGAAGTTTTTTTAAAAGGGCCTTATGGGAATTAAGTGCCCAGTTCCATTAGTCAACTTTAATCCCAACTGAAAAGCCTAGACAATTCTCTCCATGAAGACTTTTAATACAATTGCAAAATAGCATGTATACGAAGGGCTTGCAGTCTTTTTGCTTGGCTCTTGCTTTACATGCAATGTGTTCCTCCACTTTGACAGCAGTAAATAAACCACCCTTGCTATTGCACGCTTTTGTACAACTGAAAGCAAGAGAAAAATGTGCTAGTGAATGAAAAAATGGTGACAAGCCTCTTCAAAATGGGGAAAATGGAAGGACAAGGTGAGGATGAAATATGCAGTGACTCTCTGCCACACTGATGATGCTAGATTAAAAAAAAATTAATCCAATTCCTAGATTCACTGAAGTCAGAGAAGGGCTGGATCTGACATGCCTCAGTAAGTGAGGGGAAGAAAGCAAGATGCAAGTGTAAGTAGTGCAATTAGAATTAAAATTTATCAAACACACTAAAATGTTCCTGCATCCCAACATCCCGTGTGGGCAGCTAACTTCTGCTTACAGTCTGCAGAAGCCATTTCAGTTACTCTTACCATTTTTCAGATGAGTGAATTTGCTGTCACTAATTCTCTCTGCATTCCTTAGGTTGGTTATCATACCGTAACGGACACCAAAGGAGTAGACACATCAATGTAGGTGGCGTCTTTCCAGGTTCAATCAGCCTTACTGATGCTAAATTATTGCCAGTTAATTTTCTCCATCTTAATTTTCTAAGAAGATAAATTCCATTTTTGTCTCAGCTGATTTATCATGTATACCTTTTGTGAAATTGTGACACCTTCATCTAGTGTTCTTATGAAAATGAGAAAATATGATGTGGACGTTGTTGAAGGAATGTTGCTAGCGACTCACCTGCAGAGTATGTGGTGTGTTTTAGGTTGGATTCTTCCTCCCAGTGCTAATAAGCAGGTCAGCTGCAGATTGGGGAGTGACGTCCTATTCTTCTACTTCATGGGGGTTTGGGGGTTAAAGACATCCTGGAGTTGAAGAAACCATATGGTCTGAAGAATTGCCCAGCAGGTACTAGTAGGTGATGTGAGGATGACTACTCTCCACTTTTAAAAATCCATAGCTGGGAAAGATGCTTATTTGTAGTCGGTCTGCCTTTCTCAGCTGTGTCTTGATGCACAATTTAAACAAGCATAAATTTCCTGATCTCTGGAACACCAGAATCGCTTCTGTTTTCCATAGTGAAGTTTTTCCACTTTTCATTGGGGGATCAAATGGGAAATGCCTTTGGTCCATGCCAAAGAATTATCTTGCATGAAACACTTTGTTCACTCACTAGATGACTTTTCTGGTTTCATAATAAAATTCCAAAACTTTGGAAAGCTTTTTCTTAAAGAAATTTAATATGGATTGTAAAGGAAAAAATGAAAAAAAACCAAACCAAAACAAAAAAACAACCACAGGGACATACTCAAAATAAATGTGGTGGTGTAGGAACACTATATACATCCCATTGGATTAGTCCAGTTAATCCAGTAGTGATTAGAAAAGATTATACATTTGTTTGGAACCCTTCATGAATTAACCTGGCCAGTTGAGGTTGATCACATTAGACATTGTTCTTCTAATTGATCCTTAATTCTAATTGATGTAATTGAATTGTTCTTCTAATTGATCCAACCTAGCAGATTGCAAATATTCACCTTAATTAGAACGTAGCCTTTTATTTACCATTTTAAAGAGGGGGCTTATCTGCCATACTTTAACAGACCACCATGAAAATTATAGATGGTGTGCAATTTTTTAATCTTAGCTAAATTCTTATGTACTTTCACAAGAATTAAAGTACTTTTGTGGGAGATGCTGCAGTATTATTTTCCTTCTCTTTCTTTTTCTTTCAAGGCTGCTTAAAAGGTACTGTAGTACCCTAATTTTCTCTAGTGTGAAAAACACTAAACTGAAATATTAATAATTTCAGTACTTCCTAGTGTTTTCTCTAGTCTTTTGGGTAGTGAGAGTTACTTGTTAACCAGTCAAAATATTTGGTTTATCTCAAACCTGAAGTAATTCTTCAAGATATATTTCTATATTGATTAAAACAAATTAAGCAAATTAAAAAGAATGTTTTGTCTCTGTCACAAACCAGTGTGGTGGACATGGGGAAGAGCACTCCATGGGAATGCCCATGGGACTACCAGTAGAATCAAAGTTATGTTTTCACTTGTGGTTATTATCATCACTCACTATTAAGTGATTTCATGACAAACGTTATTCCTATTCAGTCTACGTTTGAGCTGTTAAGTCCTGGTGTCAGGCTGGCCTCTGCTTTTCTGGGGGCTGCCGTTTGGTGCCCTGGTCCTCCCTCTCCTGGATCACTTGGTTTCCGCATGGGCTTCCTCTGCCTGGTTCTTCACTTGTTGCAGCCCTGAGTTTCTCTGACTTCACACTCTCTTGCCCTGTGGGTGAATTGCAGGCCCTTGTCTTTGTTCCTCATTTCATTGTTTTTCAAGACCTCAGGCATGGCACCCCAGGTAACAAACTCACTCAGTGGCTAAAATTCCTAGAAATACCCTTTTTGTTATGTCAGAAGCTGGGAAAGTTATGTGACTGATTTTTTTGGAAATGTGTTTGTTTGCATATTTTTATGACCCTAAATGCAAAAACATTTGCTAGCTTGCTTTGATGTATTGTCTACTTGTAGTTTTGCAAATGCAATTTGTCTAATGGGATCTTTATCATAGCAGCCTAAGAACAGGTCCAAAATAAAAATGAGGTTCTGTATTTGCCTATTCAATTAACTAGTGGTAGTACCAATAAGCATTGTGTGTATACAGGGCCCAATTTTTATTTTCCTGACAGTGAATTGACATCCTGGGGCAAGTTCCTGAAGTCATAACTTTGTTTTTACTCAATCTTTGTTCACAAAAGCTTGACTAATTTCATTTGGGAGTGAATGGCTAGCTACGTGTTAAGAAAAAAATGGCTCAGCACCACTGGGATTAAACCACCGAGATTAGTGCAGGCTTGTAAATGGCAGTTGTGTCTCATTAATTTAGTAATTTTTAAGCTTTTCTCACTTCTGACAATTCTCTAGTGCAGGTGTAGTTTTTATGAATAGTGAATTGAAGGCTTTGGATAGTAGACTTTTTCTTGTTTAAGCTTTTAGACACCTGAAACTTGGTTTATTGATTCTCCTCTTTTCCCCTCCTTCCAGATTTCTTTGGATCTCTACAAGCTATTGCTGCAGACAGATATGTGTGGGAGTTCTTATTTGGGCTGTTTTAAGAGGTAGAAATCATGTCATATTCTTAGAACATGCTTCCTATGTGTGAGAGCTTCACCTGCCTCCTCTATCTGATTTTCTATGAGAGGATGGGGGACAGGATGGAGACAACAGCTTAATATGGTGTGTTTGCTGGTGAAACATGACTGGTGGGTCACTAGGATGATCCAGAGATCTTGACTTGTTTCTGGTCAACACTTACTGGCCCGAGGGCTTTGATGGCTGTCTCCTAGACCTCCTGCATTGTGCAGCACTTGGATGTGCCTTACACTTTCTCCGGGTGGACTTCCCTGTTGATGTAGTCCTTGTGTTGGTGCCTGTTCTGCCAGAAACTAACCTGGTTTTAGGCTAATAGAAGCCAGGCTGATTTCACTAAGGTATGTGTTTCTTAGATTGAGGAGAGCTAATATGGAATTACAACACTAAGATTCCTTAATTTGTGCTTTGAATGGTCAGTGCTTTAAATATCATGGATAGCACAAAGGAAACCAACAATTTTCATCAAGGAATTTCAACTTGTACATACAAATATATGTATTTTTCTGGCATCTGTCAAAGACTGGTTTGGTGACCCTGAACTGTTTCTAAATTTGTACAGTAAGATGCTTATTGAGAGTTTTAAAAATTATTTGCAGATAAAATTTGTGAAGTGTGATGGTTAGAGCTAGGTGAAGAAAAGCAATCGTCACATAACCAGAGTGCACCATTGTTCCTGTGGCCTTGTGGTTGTTCTGAGACCCGTTGGGAGGGCTTGGAGCTTCAGAGGCGATGCACTGGTTCCTCGGCTTCTGCCCTTCCCTGCTAACACAGCACAGCAGGCAAATACTGCTTCGATATTTGGAAAGCATTTGTGGTACTTGGATGGCAGGCTTCACGTAGAAGAAAAAGTAAATTCTAAAAATAGGGAAATGTAGGAGGACTGATAAATTGCATTAAGGATTTTTGTCAAAATATTTTTTTTTCAATCCATTTTTTTTCAATGAGTTCAATGAACCACTGTTCATTGAACTCATTTGAGTCAAAATGTGAAAGTGTTGTTTTGTTTAAGATGTTAATAAATCGAAGTGTTTGCAAAGCCAAATAACTTCTGTTGAAAGCTTAGGAAATGTCTTGAGCTTTAAATTTCATTGAGGATGCAGGGCATGTTAGTGAGAAATTAAAATAAACAAAAGCCAAGGCCGACCACTCGGTTTTCTGAGAGAAAAAAAAATTAACGAAGATTACAAAACTGAATCAGTTTGACTTGGGGGGATCAGGGGAAAGTAGCTGAAGCTTTTGTAGCTCCTGGTTCATCAGCTAAGGTAAAGTACAAGATTTGTGTAGTGAGGTTTTTGCTTTTATTTTAATTTTTCATTCTTTGTTTTCTTTCTTGCATGCATCTGAAGAGCTGAGGCGGAAATTAAATCCTGAAATTGAAGTAATAACTGAACAACACTGCATTTGTACAGGAGAGACTATATGACCATGGGGAAAAGAACTCCAATTGGAACAATGCTGTTTCTAGATTTTTGCTGCGATACTTATGATGAATCTTTCATTTTTCACATTTTGGTTTGCTCTTTGTTATTCTTTAGTGGCAGCAGGTTAATTGCTAGCCTGTCAGTAGAAAAATATCTCACCTGTCAAGAAGCTGGTGGTAGGGGAATAAGGATGCAGAAAACATAAAGGAAAGCTCAGATTAGTATTTCGTATCTATACAGTAGCTGATTCCAGTGAAATTACACCGGTCTTGCCAGCATTTAAGGGGAAAACTACCTGAAATTTTATATCTTAAGTGCATTTGTAGGAGTCCAATCATGGAAGTACTCACAAACAGGTTCATTTGCGTGCACATGGATAGTCTGGGTTCCGTTAAGGCTAACTATAAATAAATTAAGATGGCTTAATTTCTTAAGTAATTCTTGATGTCCTAATTTCTTAATTGCCTAATTAAGATTGCTTTTTTACATTACAGTTTTGGACCGTATAATATAGGTACTTGTTTACAATAATTGAACATTGTCAAGCCATCAGTTGTTCTTAAACTTTGTGCATAAGACCAACAGTCAACATTGAGTATGTGGGATTTTGCTACAGATTAGAGGGAGACCTGAGCTAAGAGATGAAATTGATGTGTTTTACCCAGGTTTTAAAGAAATGGAAGCTCTCCCGGACCTCAAGGTATAACTAAGTATAAAAGGAAATATAGGAAGAAGATGAAAATTTGTAGGTAAATCAGTAATAGAATCGTGTATAACTACGTGATAGACAAACACTTCTGTAGGCAAGAGGTTTTGCATTCTGCCAGCAGAGATAATAAACACCTCATAAAACACTAGCTAATATTCTGTGTGGCAGATAAGAATTTGATACTTGCCTACCCTCAAGTATTGGAATCATATTTTGAGTCAATCAAGTGCAGATGTGTCCATACTAATGAGAATCTTTGGAAATGCCTCTCTAGTGGTATCTGCTTCTTTTGGTGTACTTGCTTGATTCAGGGTAACACGAAAGAAGCTATGACCTTGTTCTTGTGTAAGACTGTGGCTCTTTGAGAAGCCAAATAGATTGTGATCAGTTCACTACAGAAGATAGTTTATTACATGATGATACTTATTTTTTTTTTAAGCATCTTCTATACTGTGGGTCATATTTTCTTGCTGTTTCCTTGAGATTTGAAATCCTGGAGATTTCAAGAAATACCTCAAAAAAAGAAATATTGTTAAAATCTTTAAAGACATTGCCAATTTTTATCCCCAAAGCGAGTTAGATTTCTTACCAATTCCTGAGCATGATGATGATGTTTGAACCCTGGGGCTGAACCCAAAGCTAGCACTTTAGTGTTTCTGTGTGTGGAAACACATGTCCTGTTTCTGAAGTCCTGAATATTTTGGGAAAAGTCATTTAATACAAATATCTAGGCAAGTTGCAGAGCAATGGTTTTAGAAATGTCTAATGCTTTGTGCGATTTTTAGCCCTTCTTCTCCAGCAGAGCAGCACTAAGTGCAGTGTTTCCTGCACGTGTTGGATTATTGCATGCAGCCGGGCAATATGTTGTGCTGCAGATGTCATAGAATCATGACTCTGATCTAAATACAGAAATTAAAATCTTGGTTGAGGCATCGTAGCTACTTAAGCACACTATGATCTGTCACTGCAAATAGGAATAGCACCACGTGAGAAAAGGAGCAGAAAGGCAAGTGAATCCATATGCTTAAGCACAAAGTTCAGGAGGTTATTTGAGCAAAAGAAATAGCTGTCAGAAACTGGAAATCCAACACTAGTGAATCCTAGAGATAGAGGCACAGTCCGGAGTGGGCAGTGTGAGAAGGAAACTGAAGAGCCTGAAATGGAATTTGAAGAGCAAAGAGTCAAAGACATAAAAACAAACAAGAAGAAATTCTTGTGGTATATTAAAGACAGGAAAGACTCTGAGAGTCTGGGCAGGTCCCCTGGGCACGTTATTCTATACCCTGGAGCTGTCAACTGCAGGGCTTCATACAGCTTTGTGTGAAGTATCTGATGGTAACTATTTTGTGTTACCAGACCTGGGACTGGATCTCTCTCTCGTTTTTCCTGTATGACAGTTCCTTCATGACTGCTTTCTGTCCCAAAAGTCCATGCCATCTCATCACAGTAAACCACAAAGCCCAAAAATAAATTCTGAATGTTCCCTGGATATTTCTGTGATATTTTAGCAGCTTTCAGACTAATCAAATGTCATATTTTGAGGACCAATGGGTATATGCTTTTGCATACCCCAAGGTCCCATTGTAATATCAGGCCTCTTGTCTCTAGAATGATGGAGATGGACGTTTGTCTTGGCCAGTGTGACAGACTGTTCTGCTACCGTACTGTATTTGAACAGCGTAATCGGGAGTGGCAAATTAATGCTCAGATACTGTAGAAAAATGTATACTATTCATGAACCTGCTATAAGAACCATCATTACCTAAAGTATATCAAATGTCTCCAAATTTCATAAGGGTTGTAAATACTGATTTATTCCGTTCTGTTCCGAATCAGATTAAGGGCTCCTGGGAAGTTCTCCTTTGCCATGCTGTGCTCTCTGCTACCATCATCCTATTGAAATTCCCCAAGCAGCAAATCTCCTACACTTGATTTCAAAAGAGGAGATTGAAAAACAGTCCTGAAGGTCATATTCTCTAAATTTGGAAACCCCTTCACCTGATCCCACTTTTATTTTAATGGCTCGTGTCTCTGTTAGTCTTTGCTAAATTACTGTTTGCTGTGTTCTCTCTACCTTTGCCTCAATAAATTACAGTACAGGCTTTTCTGCATCAATGAATTTCCATTTCAGGGGTGCTTTGACAGTCTCTTGAATTGGGAAGCTCTAGGTTCTTAGAGATGGCGATGTGTCGCCATTAGGATGGGGAAGTGTCGCCAAGTGTTGCATATCTGTTTCTCTAAATGCTTCAATTTAAAAACTGCATGGACAGTTAAGAACAGGGCATCTGTTCTTAACCTGGCTGATGCTGAACTTGTATTTCTGTTGCATGAGAGTAAGCAAATCAAAAAAGGATGTGCTTAGGACA
Source organism: Scolopax mira (assembly GCA_004320125.1). Taxonomy (NCBI): domain Eukaryota; kingdom Metazoa; phylum Chordata; class Aves; order Charadriiformes; family Scolopacidae; genus Scolopax; species Scolopax mira. Next base: position 391,858 of record BJBW01000311.1, on the reverse strand, counting down.
GATACCTCCCGCTCAGGACAGAGCTCCCTTCTCTGGCCTCTGGCAGGAGTTGTCTAGCCAGGGCAGCACTGGGGAGAGGAGGGATAGAAGTGGAGCCTAATTAGGATTTCTGAAGTAATTTACTTTTCTGGCTTGAATAAATTTCCTTAGAGGTCTTCCTATTTTTTACTTGCTTCTATAACACCTACCCTCCTTTAATCATGGTTCCAGGTGAGGCATACCTGTAGGAATGATGCTATTCCAGGTACAGCTTTTAGTTGGTTGGCAGGATTAGACTGTGGACCCTGCTTCTGTCCCTAAAGCTGCCCAGAACCAGCAATAGGTGGTTGTGGTAGATGAGATGTGTAGCAGGTCTTCCAGTAAAAAAGTACACAAAGGGAAATTTAAAGGGAATTTGCAAGTAGTTACAAATATTGTCTCTACCCTAAAAGTAGTGAAATGTGGCAAACTTGAATGCAGTGATCATGACGTTCTAAAACCTTTGATGTTCAAACACTGAGTGAAGTGGCCCAGGCAGGCCAGGGAATGCTGTTGCAGATGGTGAAGTGCAGAGAGTATGCAAAAAAATCCCAAACCAAACCACAAAAAAAGTATTTAGGCATGATATTTCCACAAGATCAGAAAACTTTTGGTCAAGACAGAATATTGGTTTGAAGCTGCACCAGGGGAGGTTTAGACTGGCCATTCAGAAGTATTTCATAACTCAGAGAGTGGTCAAACACTGGAGCAGTGTTCCTAGAAAAGTCAATGCCCCAAGCTTCTCGGTGTTTAAGAGGCATTTGGACAATTCCCTTAGCAACATGCTTTAGTTTGGCCAGCCCTGCACTCATCAGGCAGTTGGAATAAGTCCCTTCTAACTGAAACAGTCTCTTCTATCCATAAGAAACTGGTTTATAGCCTTTTCCAGAATAGATTAATCAATTCAACACTTCTTTTCCATAATCTCATGAAGAGTGCCGTTGTTATTGATCTGAAAGACAAGAGAAACCTCTTTAACAAATTGACATTTGTGGAAAGGGAAGGCAGGAGATTTGTCAGAGGAATTGAAATGGCCTCGTAGAATTCAAATGATTTTGTAAAGTTTAAGGTCCTGTTTCACAAATCTACTTTCTTGGCAGAAAACTTAAGTGTACACTGAGGTTTTTGTGGAGTAAGAATTGTATTGCAGAAATAGGATAAACTTGGTGTGTGCCAAAATGCTTTTGTGAACTGGGTTTAAAATGCAGCAAATGTATTTTTCTTCAGGGCCTGGAATTTCTTATGTTTTATCTGTACCCCTCTCCTCTTCAGTCTACCAGTAATTTCCTAATTTGGTTGTGTGGTTGCTTCTCTTGGTTTCTTTCCTGCTTCTGAAGGGATCAATCTCGTTACAGGCTTATACATCTAAAGCTTCATGCCAAAGGGTCTTTCTTAAAATAAGCAATCAGTTCTGGAACTTCAGAGAGTAGAAATTAAACAGTGGGAGGTGTCTATTAAGATGAATTTAAAGATCTGGAAAAAGAGGTGGAGACTTTACTTGATCATTGAAATGGCTGAATCTTGTAATTTCTCCTGAAACAAATCCAAGAAAGTTGCTTTCAGAATATTTCACAGAGGTGATTCTTTCTCCCTCCCCCTTTTTAAAACTTCAGGTTTATTTTTTTTATTTGACTGGGCTAAAAATGAAATACCTAAATGAATAGGGTACAAGAATTGATTTGGTTTTATTGATTCCATATGACCTTGAAATGAAGATAACCATTTTAATATAAATTCTTCATAGACTCTGCCTTCTAAGCATCTCTTTGCTCCCCATATGTGAAGTGTTTTTAATATAATAGGAATTACACAAAGTTAGGACAGAACTGAGTGATTCATGTTGGCTGAGTTTGTAGGAGAGAAGAGAAAGTGGACATACTGCGGACCTCTCTGTATTCACTGTTAAGAATTAAACTTTTTGTCTTATGAGAGAATAAGAGTAAATGATGAACTTCAGTTTGTTAAAACAAAGTCCTCTTGGAAAGCCAGGATTGTGCTATAACAACGTGAAGGGCTGCACATTAGAAATAGTTTCACTACACTCTTTTTATATCTAAGATGTGTATGAGCAGGGGTTCCCATTAGAGCTTTGAGGTGAAATTTTGAGCTTTGTGCCTGAGTAATCTTCTGACTGAAGAAAGCAAGTTGTCAATAAGATCTACTCTGTGAGTGTATTTGGAAGCATGGAGACAGTTGCACAGGGGTGATAGATGGCAAAGTAAAATGCAATTTATAACTGCAGTTTACAGCTGCAAAAGTAATCTGTCATAGACTGGTCCCGCTGCAGCAGAGATGCTTGAGCCTCAAATATGTTCCAGTTTAGACTGCTCTGCAAACTTCTTTGCAAACTAGAGCACTTAGTAGTAATAGGCAAGTTGTTCATGATGAGCATGTGATAGCAGCCAAATATTTTTTCTTAGTTGTTTCCTGTGTTTCCTGTAGTGTTATATTAAGTTTTACATATCAGCTTCACCTGTCAACCTCTTAATTTCTGAATATTTTCAGTTTTCTGACTCATTATATCACTGTTCTGCAATGCTGCTTGCATTCACAAGACTTTCTCTTTCCTACAAGGCACTAGTGGCTTAATCAGGGCTTTTTAAGGCTTATGATACCATTTATGTAGATCCCAGGTTTGGTGCTTCAGTTTTGAATGTTTGCTAAACTCCCTATAAAGCTACCTGGAAAGGGAAGCTCTGAATTGTAATGGAAGAGAGCATTATATTGCTGCAGTCGATCACAGCTCACTAACTCATTTTGTAAGTCTACTGTAGCATAATGGCCAATTTACTTTCATTATCAGATTGATTATCTGCAACTCTTATTTTTCATTGAGTTTAGAGCAAAAGATCACAAAACGTTAAACGGAATGAAAAACCCTGCATATATATGGAAGGTTTTAACAATTCCATATTAAAACTTATGTGTGGCAGATGCATGTGATAGATACTCTGACCCTCAATTCAAAGTATAATATTTCTGTAGTGGAGTTTCCATCACTAATGACCCATGTTTAACCAGAACAAAATAAGTATATATTGTAATGGACCAAATACCCATAAGCAATAGAGGAAGCAACACAGAGATTACTTCAGTAACACAACATGAGAAAGCAGGAGAAGAAAACTGTAATGCATACCCACAAAAATCTACCCTTTATCTCAGTTTGGACCTGCACTCAATGGGATAAGTGAGAACATCCGTGATCCCCAGCAGGTAAAGCTTATGCTTAAATACCCTTTTGAATCGGGGCCCAAGTTGAAAATCTGAGTTTCAGGCGTAAAAAATTGAGAGGACTGCTTCTTCTTGTGGGAAGACACTGAAAAGATGCAGAAAGACATCTGCAAGGATTTTATGAAGCATTCTGCAAGAGTTCTGATATACTGGGAAAAAGGGTGCCAGAAAAATGGACAAAGTCAGTTGCGTGCACTTTTCTCATACAGGAATAAACAAGTCCTGTAGAGAGGGGAGTTCAGAGAATGGACCTTTAAGTCCAATAGTATTATACATGTCTGGCACATTTTATAAGTGAGGGCACACAAGGAATTTAACTGAAGTGGTGACGTCACATGGCATCGTGTTTTCTTTGAGCTCTCTCAAGAAGCCCCTGTTAACCAAATGAACATCAACTCTTTAAGACACCTCATCAATCAAAATCACAAACAGGCTTTTTGTAGCAGTCCTTGAAGGTCCTCAAGACCAGACCACTTACTTACATTTAACAACCTTGCAAGACCCCAGATACTCGAAGTTCAGGACTATTCATTGGAGCTTCTTAGCTGATCACGTGACTCAGGCTGGTTCTTGTGTCAGCTCACTTGGATCCAAGTGATATATCTTTATAGAGAAGAACTTGAACAAAGCAGGTCTGTGAATTCTTCAGATGTTATTTTAGCTTATCCTTGTTCTTTTTTACAAAATTCCTGTGCTGCTGCTACTCCTGTGAAAAAAAAAAGATGTACTGAATTGTGGTGTGACCACCAAAAGACCTAGGGGATGTATCAGCAAGCACAGAGTTGCAACTGTGAAACTTCTTGAATTCAAGCAAATTCTGTGATCGTGTGAAGCCCTGCTTGTCTCAGAAGGTGCCTGGATATGTGTGGCAACATTGACCTGTGGTGTCACGGTAACTTTATTTTGATCAAGGACTGCACAATTTTCTGCATGTAAGAAGTTTCAATGCTTTGGCCTTTGGTCTTCTTTGGGTGAGGCTGGGACTTGTCCTGTAAAATGTCTGTAGTCAATGTGATTGAAAAAATTACTTTCATGTATTTTCTTTTCTAAGGAAGGAATTTCATGAGGAAAAATAGGTGTGTGGATTTATTAGTGCGAATGGACTTTATGGGCTTTCCCTTAGGAATAACTGGAGCTAGTTTCCCACAAACGTCTGGTTAGCTATCAAATCACCAACATCTGTACTGCTGCCAGTGCTCACCCAGATGTTGAACACATGCCAATCCCTTTACTTGAAGGAATTTGGAGGATAAATCGAGGAGAAGCTCTTCGCCATAAAGAAAAATGTGTTCTGTCTTTCAAGGATTATTTTAAGTATTGATCCACCTTTAATTTTCTCATCAAGAGAGGCTCTGTAAGCGTGAAATTTTAAAAAGTAACAGCCAGAATATTTTCCTAAATTTACAGAGGTTTAGATTCAGTGTCTGGGGAAATCAATCATGGAAGATTTTCCACTGAAGTTCTTTGTTCTGTCTGTAAAGAAAGTCCATGAACAAGGTCAGTTTCTTCAAGCGAACATGTCCTTTCAAATACTTTATGGTGTTATGGTAACAAATATGTTTGCAAAATAATCTGCAAGAGGAGACAGTCAAAAATAGATGCTGCCGGAAAGGTTTTTGTCTTGTAACTATTAGTTGCATCTTTCGTCTAATGCCAATACCTTTTGCCTCTCACTGACTACATGCTTTTCAGTGTCCTCTGGAAGAGCCCAGTGGCTCTCACCCTGTGGACCATAGGTGAGCCATTTAATGGCCTGCAGCTGATCTGTGGAACCAATACAAAAGAGTGTTTTCAGCTAAAATTTGGGTGAGGATGCTGCATCTGGTGTGTCACAAGTTTTGGTGGACAGGGGTTGTCCAAGGGTCTTAAAAACACAAAAGCCACTGAATTAAGGCATTTGCAGAAGATTACTTGTATGAAAGACTGTTGGACTTCTATATTTTTCCTTAGTTTATTTTGCAAAGACTTCCCTCCATAGACTAGCCCAAGAAAGAAGGGTGGGAGAAGTTAGAAGGTTCACAGTACTGGGAAATGAAGTTAATGTTACCCAATCCAGAATCAGAAGAAACAGCTGAAAGGTTTTATGGCCTGTGCTTTTGAACAAATGAGAAGTAACCTGGGGAGTGTGAAGGCTGCCATTCAGTGTCTGAACCCCCCGGGTGAGTCATGGTCCTCTTCCCTCCTGCAGCTGAGGGCTGGAAGCTGGGTGTGTGGGCACACGGAACACAGTTCTCGAGCCAGCTGGCACTTCTGGGTTAAAGAATCTTCATTGTTGAACACACAGGGTTGCATTATTGCTGTTCTCTGCATAAAACCTGTTTTTCTTGCTTTAAAGTTGGTGATAAATACAGATTTAATATAGATTTTAAAAAAGGAGAACTTTTTTAAGCCTTACATGTGACCATCACTCTTTAATGGAACTCAGACATCATTTATTGTATTTCTATGTTAGTACCTAAACAAGCTGGGAAAAAAAAAAATAGAAAAACAAACAAGACACACACCCCACACACACCTCCCATTTGATCTTTGTTAAGCTAATTCTGTCTCTTGTAGCTATTTTTTCTCTTAAATTTTTAGAAACAGGTCATAATGGACCACCTAACTAATTCAGCTGGAAATCATGAAACAGTTCATGACCTCCTGAAACAAACGTATTAGTTTTCCTACTGCCAGTTTAACTCCTTAATCAGAGGGTCAAGAAAATTCTCTCTAGACACTCCTATCTGGTTGCTTTCCTGTTAATGAAAAGATTCCCAGAAGAATGAAAACACTTTTACATCTTCCTGCTTTCTCTTAATTGACTTGGAAGAGAGATTTTTGGTTCTTTCTTCATAACTAATGGGGGTCTTTAAAACTGTTTTGTGCTTTCCTTGCTCAATAATAATTAATATACCAGAGATACACAAATAAAATGCCTCAATTTCTTCTGTGTCCCAAACTTACTGGCAACTTTGAAGTGTGTCCCTGCCAGGAAAGATGAACATGCAGTATAGTAACGTACCAGAGACGAGCTTTACAGTGTACTTGGTACTCTGGTCACACATGGATTTCTAAAGGTATGTTTCATATTTTATACTTCTCCGTAGGTACCATCCCAGTGCTTGGTGCCCCACAGATCATCATCTGTGTCACTGCGTAAGTCAGGCAACAGGGAGAAGTCTGTCTGGTTTTTGGCAAGCCCCGTTTGCATGCTCTCCAAGCCCAATTGTGTCAAATGTGCAGTGTGTTTGAGCTCCAACTGACCACCAACATAAATGCCCTCTCTTTTGCTAACGATGGCATCTGTTCCTCTGGTATTAGACCTGGCACCGGGCACAGTTGGCACAGTTTTACCTTCTCTATGGTTTTCGTTTGCAGGAAGGCTGCAGAAGCAATTTTTCTCTATTTTTTTCCTAATATTTTTTTAATAGTCCTCTCCTCAAGCAATATAAACCAGCAATATGTCTGCATTGACACATTTTATTTGTACATTAGGTGTGGCTCAAACTAATTGCATTTTAGACTTTCTGGTTTTTATGTGGCAGTAGTCCACAGTTACTGTGCCTTGCTTGCTCCTGAATATTTGTATGTGTACATCCTACACATGGTGTCATTTAAATGCTGTCTTCACCCTTGCCTAGGCATAGTTTCCAGCTAAGAGATGGGGTTTTTTTTCACTCTGTACAGGCTTGGCACATTGTGAGTGTCATGATAAATGGCACACTGCCTCAGGCTCTAAAGTGAGTCCATACTGCAGTCCTGATCATGCAGAAATTCCTCCACAAGCCTGCTTGAGTTCTGGAAACTACACCATAGGCACTAAGTATCTCATTCCAAAAGTACTTGTGATAAAAGTAGTCTGAGAAATCCAAATAAAAGTGTTACCCTTTTATTCTGTCCGGCAACCTGTGGGAAGAGATTACCTGAAAGACTTAATTGTAGAGATTGCAGTAAAGCTGTTATCTTCATTTATAAACTAGCCCTGTGCATAGCACAGTGATTCACAGCATTGAAAAACTACTTGCACATGTGGAAAAGTAATTGCCATGGAAACCCAGAAAGAGTGAGGTAATTTTGCACCATCTCCCAGTGATAGTTGCATTTTTGTGTCACTGCTTAATGCATATAGTCACCAGGAACAGTTACCTCCCTGGCTAATCTCAGATGTACCTTGAGCTCTGTCATTCACTGTATATTTTGGTACCAACCATGTGAGTTTTGAGAAGCACACAGTTACAGTTTATTAACCGAACTGTTGTGTATTGAAAATTAGTAGAAAAAGCATGCAAGAGTTTGTCACTGGAGCTTCTACTCATTCAAAGGAATTGCAGCTGTATGTACCAAGTATCTATCCTGAAGAAAACATGCTGAGGGCAGTTCACTTTTTAAAGCCCAGTATAAATCCTGTCTAACACCATGTGAGACTTGGAGTGTTGGGCCAACACACCTTTTAGGGCTGAGTGTTACAACATTATTACAACATTAATACAACAAGTATTATTACAACAATACTCAAATATGGAAAAAAAAAAAAAGGCAAAAACCCCCCAAATCCCCAATAAAAAACTGCACACCAAAAAAACTCACCACCAAACCAACCAAACAAAACACCCCATAGCAAGAACCTTACTTGAAAAGATATTGGGCGTTTACCTCATCCCATACAGTGATGATTCAGGGTTGATTTTTAAGAAAATATTGTTCAAGCTGTTGTTGATTTTTCCTGGAAAGCTTTTTTATTTTCTGAGGAAAATTGCTGACTTCTCGATTCACCGTACATTTTTGCAGCTGCGCACAGGGCTTTAGCCTGCAAAAAATATAAGGGGGATGGCTTTTATGTGGCAAAAACGTTGTTCATTACAACCGTTACATCAGACCTAAATTAATCAATGTGGACTATTTCTGTGGCTCTATCCTGAACGAAATGTTGATGGCTAGAGAGTTGTCATTCAAAGCTATTTTGCAAGTGCTTTGTGCTGTAATCCATCTTGGGGATTGTGTGCTACTTACTCTATCTCTGGCTTCCAGTCATTGCTGTCCTTGTTAGCGATTGATCAAATAAATCAGATAACATCATTTCTGTTCCCAGTCTTATGGTTGTTAAACCTTCTAAGAACTTCAAAGATAGTTGGAGTTGTGTGAAGAACTGAGTTACCTACAGCTACATGACTGTAGTTTTTTCCCTTGTACATTGAGAGAACGGTTTTTATAAATTAATTGTTCTTGGAAAGCAAATTAAAGGCATAGCTAATGTTGTTGAAGCACAGCCATGGTTCTTTCTTCAGTTATTTTGGCCCAACTCCTGTTAAAACTGTGAATTGATATTATTAAGTAATAGCCGAAAAGTTTGAACTTGGCAGATGTGAATTATATGAATCATCTTTTGAAATTTTCTGTTTTGACAGAAGGAGAATAATACTGATAGCTGTGGCTTTATAAAAAGTCCAGCCATAGTCCTCAGTGCTTTTACTGCTCTTCTAGATCATCTTACCATGGTGATGCTAGATGTCCATCAGCCTTCTACTGCGCAAATATTCCCAAAGAACTACTTGTTTTATTTATATGTCAGCAGAAGCCCAGTGGTGTCATAAAAGGTTAATACCACATCTGGTCTCCAGCTTTCAGCTGGTCAAGTCATTCTAGTTTGACTTGAGACCACTCATTTTAAGAAGGAGTAAGTAATTACACCCTATAATAACAGTGTATGAAATTATTTACAACTGAAATGCAGCATACAAAAATAGTAGGCAACTACATTCAATTACCAGCTCAGTCCTTGCATTTACAAAAAGTTGAAAGGTGGAATAAAGAGTGAGCAATTCAAAATCAAGTTAGCAAACTAACCGATTCTGTGAAGCATAACAACTTAGTTATTTTCTATCACCTCTTCCATATAGGGTTTTCTTTAAAAAGGGCAGATATGGTTTGGCACAGCAGACTGCAAAGCTTTCCCTACTCTGTCTCTGATTAACAGTTTTGCAGCTGCTCACAACTTGGTTGTACGCTGTTGTTTTGTTAATGATAAAGCCGAGCCCACGCTGTAGTTACTACTCACAGCCATTTGGATATATTCCCCAGCATACAGCCTACAGAAATCATGATTTGACTTCATGGCAAAATGACTGGAGCAGAACAAAAGATTGCTATTTATCACTGGGCTATTTATCATAATTGTTATTTATCTGTTGTTATTAGGGTATGGGTCTGGTGTGTCTACTCACTGCCTTTCTTTCCCTTTGCATCACCAGCCTATGAAGCAGTGAGCCTATTTTAAACTTGGTGATGTCACTTCTATTACTGATGCTTCCAGAATCAAATGCTCCCCAAAATAACCCTAAAAGAATGGTTTCAATGTTTATCAACCTCACCAAAATGAGAGCGCTGTATTTCCTCCCCTTCTCCCATTACACGATCGCATGGGAAAGAAGCTGCTTAAATTTCAAAGTAGAAGAAAAAGAAGTGTAATGTGGAATCGATTCATAAAATGGTGTGGGTTTGCTGGCTGGGGCACCAGTTCGAGGGGGTGGCTGCTTCCTATGTAATTGCACAGCTGTGACAAGGCTGAAAGAATGGGTTTGTATGTATTAAAATTGAAAAGATGACTAATTTTCATGCCAAGATAGAAGCTTTCAGGTGATACTTAATGTATTGGTGTTGGTGCCTGTTGCTCTTCTTGGAAATTAGTCTTCTAACAGACTCTTTGGAAATTGGTTTCTGAATAGTCTTAGCTTTGCCACGTTGCCAAACTGCAATAGTGGATTTGCTGCTCTGAAAATCAAATTGTTACCAGGTTTCTTATGTCTGGTGTTTCACGTGGCAAACACTGTCCAAGCTCCCATCACAGGAGATGTAATTAAGGAAAGACCAGGTATTACTATGCTCTGGAGGTCTTACTGCTAGAATTTTTTTAAGCCCTTTTGACATTTTAGATTTCTTTAAGTTAAACAGCCTCATATTACACTTGGAACTGAGCAGAGGGTTAAAAGATGATGGCAGTGGCTTGTAAATAATCCTACCCATTGATCTGTGATTAATCAGGGTTGTCAATAGCTGTGAAGTACGGACAGAGAAGGCAGCACAGACTGCTTACTTTTCAATTTGGGCAGAAATAAAGACCTTGCCCCTGTGCACATTAATGGAAAGCTGTGGTATTTTTCTGTCTGCTCTCTGTCCTGAAGGACTGGTTAGCTCTAAGGACACCATACCCTCTACCTGCTGTCAAGGTGAGCAACGTCAAACTTTGCTTTTCCCCCTTTCACTGCTTTCCAGAGCTGACTTTGCCATCTCGCTTTTGTATCTGTTTTGTGGTCTGCCTTGTTAAAAGCAGCTACGGGAGGCGAGTAGAAAGCAAGAGGTGCTTTCACTTGGCCTGGATGATGAGAGCTTTCAGGTTTTTCTCTGATCCAAAATGTTTTGGAGCAAGCTTGTAATGTTTCCTGCAAGTGTCGGTGTAGTATCAACTACGATGCAGTGGACACTGAATTTCTAAGAGACAGCTGATATGCTTACGAACATGTTATTTCTCATCAGCTTTATCAAGAGTGACTGGGTTTATGTATATGAAGATTGCTGTTCTAAGAACAGTAAAACACATGAAAACCAGGATATTAATAAAAAGCTTTGGCCCTGAGTTCAGCAGAATTATTCAGGGTAAATCAGAAGGAAAATTCCAATATTTGACATTGTTTGCTACCAGCAAAATGTTAGAAAATAGAAAGGAACCTGAAAGTGACAAGAATTTGTATTAAAAGCAGCTTATGAATGAATGGATTCCAGGTTCTGTCTTTGCAAACATGGCACAATTTTTTTGCACATACGTTCTTTTTTTACAGTAATCTTATGATCCAAAAAAAGACCAACCACCCCACCTGTTCATAGTGTTTAATTATGCTTTTTGAGCACTTTATTCTTATTTTTAAAATATGTTTAGAGATCATTGCATGTGTAAAAAAGTAGAACTCTGAATTTTATCACTTCTATGTTATGCAGATGTGTATCTGTGTGTGGTTTTTCTGTGGTGTGCATTGTTCTCTGTGCATCAAATTGCAAATAATATGTACTTAAATTCTACGGCTGCAAAATATTAATATGGTGTCCTTTATTTCGTCAAACCATAAAGAAGCAGAAGATTCAATGGACTTGAAAGCATTAAAAGAAAAAGCTATTGTTCAACAAACTGTAGTTTTCATTTATCCCGTAACTCTGTAACAAATGCAAGATGTTGAAGGGAAAGGAGCCAAATATTAGTGTGGTCCTGAGAGACCAAACAAATAATGGAGCTACTTAAATTTGTCATTCTCCTTTCATGATTACACTCAAATCTAAAATATACACAGATGTTATGTCTGTAGAGATAGTTTCAGTGTTTGCTTCTACTTCTGGTTTATTGAACATTGTTAAATCTTTTCAGTAATGTTTATAACATAATGGCTTCCTTTTCCTTTTTTCTTTTTTTTTTTTTTTTGTTTTATAAGTTGGTGAGTTTTTTAAAGTTAAGTTCAGCATGCATTCAATTATTGCTGAGTGTATTTGAGCAGTGGAGAGGCATTGCATTTGCAGGGTGGTCTTAACTTGTCAGCTCTGCAGGAGAGGCGCCGGCTTCGAGTCCCACACAGAAGCACGAAGGCAGTGACAGGAACTTTCCTTTCAGACGTGCCCGTGGTGTTTTGCACCCTATAACTTCGATTTTTGAAGAGATGAGGGTTCAAACAGTAGGGCCTCTCTATCTGAGCCTCAGCTACTGTGCAACAGAAATAATCCTCTGTGCACAGAGGTGTCCGGTGCTTTGATTGACTTAATTTTGGGGAAAATGGTTCCCATGCTAACAGTCCTGTGTTGGACCTGTGGAAAGAAAAGAATATGGATTTGGACTGATTTGTAATCCAGCAAGTGGGAAGTTGCTTAGCCTCTCCTAATGCTCCCCATCTGAAGCCTATAGCCGCTTACAGAATAAGGATCTCCATAGCTTCTGAAGATCTAGTATAAGAGAGGGAAGCCAATAAGCTTTCTCTGTGTATGGTTATTGTACGTCAACCCAGATTTTCTTGGAAAATTCCCGTCTCTCTGTATTCCCTGAGGCCACATCTGTTGACCATCCAGCACTCTAAGAAATCTAGGGTTTGTGAGATGAAGGGAATCCCAAATGCAAGCTCTCGTACTCCTACGGGTGTGCAGGCTCACATAGTACTCTTCAGTGGATCGTTCTGTTGAGGTCCTTCCTTGATGCCATGATCCATGGTGTCTGGGAGCCTGAAAAAATCAACAGTTCCTCAGAGCACACCCAGAAAGATTTTTGTGGCAGAAAGAGAGGCAAGTTGGTGTGAGACAGTTTTGCATCCTTGGTTCTTGTCCTAAGGATAAGGCCACAGGAGAAGAGATGGTGGCCTTGGAGAGGCCAGGTGGACACAGCCTTGGAGAGCTGTTGCACCTGTCTGCACTAAAATAGAGATATCGGTGATTGAAAAACACAAGAAGTTATTCCTGCTGAAGTGAGTTAATGTAAGTTGTTGAATGTGGTGTTTACATGACATGAGGAACTAGTCAAAGCTGTAGGTACAATAGTAGATATTTTTCCCTTGTCTATACCATTACTTAATACTTTTTCTTTTCCATAATAGATGTCTGGGTGATGAAAAAATGGAGGAAATCTTTGGAAAATGATGCCATTGTTGGGCTGACTGATACATACTCCCTAGATCTATTTCTCCCTGTAGCACTATCTTCTAGAAGATTTCTTTAGCAGAAACACTCAAATTCTGCAGCTTCTTCTGGCGTACAGTGGGCTTAAATCAGGATTAAATCCCACTGAAGAAGTCAGTAGTGTTATACTGGTGCACGAGCTGGTGTGAGATAACCCTTTGTGATTCTTATTGCATTAGGGATATGAAATGTAGCTGCTGGCTGCTTTAAGAGAAGTGAAACATCCTCTGTCAGAAGGAAGCTATCCCTTGACACCAAGCTGTGCCGTGCTCATGAGGGGTAAGCATTGGTGCTGTACATGCGAAGCAATGTTTTTCCATCTGTGTGTGTTAGACTGAGCATAATACAGTATTCAGTGTGTGTGAATGCTGGGAACCAGGCTAGAAGCCCAGTGTGCAAACCAGTTAGCTGTGTGTGCCCCTGGTGGAGCAGCAAAACCAGTGTGGCATCTTCTCCTAACTGGGCCTGGCTCCAAAAGGTAATTTTCAAACGGCAGCAGGTCAGATGCAGTTTCCAGAGGTGAGGTGAGCTGAGTGTGATCAGCTGTGCTTGACTGTCACAGGACACATCACTGCTGCTCTCAAGTGTTTTGCGAGCGTGTGATAAACAGTTTGAACAAAATTCTCCCCACGGAAGGTGATGTTGCCTGACTTTAATTAAGTGGTTACCAGTGCGTTAGCTCAAAACCCAAAGCTGGCTATTGTTTCATTTTCCCCTGTAGTCTTCGATCAAAAAAAAAAGGGCTTTTGAGGAACAGGAGAATGAAGATTGTTCTCCACCTTTCTATTTATTTTAATACTAAAGAAAGAAAAAACCCAACATAATGTTTCTATCAAATTCTGAATCATTTTGGTTATGGCTTATTTCTGTTCAGAATCAATATATTTGCAATTTATAGGACATTGTATGCTGCTAGTGAGGGGCTTGAAGCCAAAGCCTATGAAAGATGATAAAATATTTCTCCCAGTGTATGCTTAAGCTTAGAATTCAGCTTTTTGCGAGTTCATAAATGGCTAAAGGTTGCTGTATTTCACTGCACAGATGAGAACCTGTTTTTTCAGATAGTGGTAAAACTTCCTTGTGATTTAGAAGCTCCATACAAAGTAGCATACATGGTTCACTGAAAGCATGTAATTAATCAGTTTTAAAACAAGATGCTAAGGCTCTCTGCTCTGTACAACCAGAATGCAAGCTGTCCATTTTTACAAAATTGTTTGACTGCGTGAAGCCCCATTTTTTCTAATTAAAAGTCTGAGAACGTCCAACCAATCTAGTAATTTGTCTCAAACTTCTCTTAATGCCTTATAACAATGAAAAAAGACCTACATATTTCCTTCTTAAGTGTCATTGCTAGAGTGCCTGCGAGCATGAGCCGTTTTTTGTCTCTGACCAGTGGTGCTAAGAAAGTGAATGATACTTTACGGGTGTTTGCAGCACACAATCAACAGAAACACTTTTTTATACCATGCTTCTCGTGTTAGGGCTCTTTTTGCATGAGGAAGGAAGCTATATACCATCGCCATTTTTCTCTAATACAATGGGAAATAAAGGGCACTGTTAAATATTTTGATTTCCTACTTGTCTCAGAATAATGCAGAATTTTCACAGTTGAGAGGTTTGCAAAGAAAATGCTACATGGTTTCTAGTCTACTACCTACATCCCAGAGAGCTGCTGAAATCTATTTTCAGGAATGTACATTTTTATTGACAGTTTTGATCTTATCTTGGGGCAGTTATTTCTCGGGACAATAAGGGACATTTTAAAATGCATTTCATTTAGTCTTCAGGTGAGGGTGATGGCTGCAGTTGAACCTTTATGAGTGTGAAAGGGAAAACCATAGCATTGTAGGAGACAGTCCCTGCTCTATAATATCATGGTGAGCTGAATGTCTGTGAGGGAGAAAGAGAGGAGGAGGAAATTTAAAATATTCAAGGAAAGAGAAAATTTAAAATACACTTATAGATGTAAAATTTTTAGATGTGTTTTGAATATTTCTATTGCTTTTTTAGTGTGATAAAAATGCTGTTTAGGTTTCCCCTAGAAATAAACACAGGGAGTTGATGTGGTAAACAAAAAACCCTTTTTAATAGTGTGGTAGCACACAGCTAACTGCAATACAGTTTGGGTTCTCTCTATATTTCCATCCTAAATCCAATTTTCAGAATTGTTTTCAGCTGTAAAAGTCTGCTTCATCCTGAAACTTGGCAAGGTGTTTCTCTGCCTGAGAATGAACTTTCTTCTTTTTCAATGGAAGTGCATCTGAATTCTTTATTTTTATGATTTTATAAGCACTTACAGAGGACTATTTGTAAGACCAGTGGGCACACTGAAGTAATTCTCTGGCAGAAGGATACAGAGTGGGTGTGGGTGTAAAATACTGATGATTTAATGTACAATAAGAGATGTTGTATTACCCATCTGGTTAAATCACCCTTTGTGGTTAAGGGATTGTAATGCTTATCATAACAAGCAAGTTGGTTTCCTGGGGAGATGTAACAGAGGAAGGGACTGAGCAGGCTTTTCTACAAGACTTTGCCAGTGTGGGCTGATCTCAATCTATAGGGTTGTGTCTGCTCCTTTGCTGAGCTGATCTTTGAGTGACTTAGGTTTGCGTTACGTTGCAGTGAGTCGTGTGATGATGTTGGAGGAATGTGGAGTAGGATTAGACCAAAAACCATTCTCTGGCCAATCCTCAGGAGGAATAAAGTGATAGGTCTCCTGCCCTGACTGGAACCTCTCGCCATCCGGAGGCGAGATCAAAATGATTTATCTCAGAGGCTTTTTGTTGCAGAGCTTCCAAAGAAAGCAGTGGGAATGGTGTGGGTTACTGTCTTCTGTGCAAATAAAAATAATCTTGGGAATTGATCCCTTCCTTACTCCAATTTTAGCACCCCAATCAGTGTTTTAGGTATATAATATTTGCCTTCTGCAATTTGAAATGTGTTAATCGTGGCACTCTTTAAATTTTATTACTTTTTTTTTTCCTTAGGACACTCAAAAATGGTGTAGTTAAAGGAGATACTGCTTTGCTACCTTGATTTCAGTTTTGTTCATAGTGGACTTGATGTCAGGTTCTGTCCAAGCACTGGCTGTTGTCCAGACTTAGCTGATGTTAACAGGGAGAGAATGTATTCACACAGAATCTTTCCTTCATCCTTGACTCGTACTTTGCCAGAAGTGCCTTTCAGCCACCCACTCACAGCTCTGTAAAACAAAAGCTTCAACTTTTTGCGTTGTTATCTCTCAAGCTTCCATTGAGCTGCTCTCCAGCAGTATATCTGAGGCAGTTGGTTGTGAGTCACCTTTGTCTGGTCCTTCCAGCATGTATTTACTCTGCACATCGTCTCTCCAAATCTGTGCAAGTATGTGTTTTAGGAACTGTGACCGATTGTAGGAGGACCCAAACACCTTATGCTTTTTCCAGTTCTTGATAGAGGATTTCATAGCACTAGATCACCCGGGATGAAAAGTTTTAAGCTGTTAGGTTATCAGGATACTGCTCTCCTAAACTATGGAATTATTAAAACATTTCCAACTTCTGTTGAAAAGTACAACTCATGAATGAGGCTCAGCATTTCTGTGTGCTTATGAAACGTTCTTCTCTGACTTTAAGATTTCACTGCATATTATAGCTTTTCAAGAAGTCTGAATATGAATTTTATTTTTATGAATTTATTAAATGTGGATATTTTATCATTATTTATTATTATTTTATCATTATTTATCCAGTCCAGTGCAGCAGAGATAGTGTGATGGTGTTATACACCCCTCCTGTTAACAGTTCCTCCTCTGTCTAACAGTTCCAGACTTGCACCACGTAAACAATTTTGCCTATTCAAGTATTCTTCTCTGAAGTTCTGTAGGAGCATTGAAAATGTTGCAGTCACTCTGTGTATTGGAACCCCATGTCACTTATACATAGAGGGATGTATTGGAAATGTACCTGGCTGAACTGCCCAAATGCAGTGTTGGCTACAAAAGCCATCTTAGACCCTGCCTGCGCTCACTGCAGTCTGTGGGAGTCCTTTGACCTCGAGAGTTTGGGTCAGGGTCCAGCTACTGAAATTTTTTTTAAAAATGAAAATATGTGTTTATTATGTGTTGCTTTTATTATGCACATGTAATATTTATGTGCCTTTTTAATCATATTACTGATGAAAGTGGTATTAACTATTACTGCGTTCATATCGTAGATTTCCTATAACTATTGATATTCCTTTTCAGGACAATATTAGTCCTGTGACTGAGATGTCAGGTTATTAACCTCTAGTTTTTTCTCTCCTCTGCCCCCTTTTTAGAGGCCTTTGAGTCATTGTTTCGCTTTGCTGAAAACCGCACAAGTTCCCTGTTTGAGACAGCTTACAGACCCATGGCGAAAGAAGCAGCAGAGCCTGTTAAGGAACTCTTTACAGACCTCTCTCTCTACATTCTGGGTGCAGAGACCACAGTGGAAAACGCAGTATTACGGTTCTTTGACAGTCTCTTTCCCCTGGTGTACAGTCGCCTAATAAACCCAGGAATTACAGATTTATCAGAGGACTACACAGAGTGTTTGCGGCTCACGAGGCAAGACATAAATCCATTTGGACGCTATTCTAAAAACATGGTGACAGAGCTGTCCAAATCTCTTTGGGCGAGCAGGATGCTCAGCCAGGCCCTCAGCCTGGGCATCGAAGTGATAAATACTACTGAACACGTTGCCCTCACCAAGGAATGTAGCAAAGCTCTAGTGAAGATGCAGTACTGCCCCCACTGCCAGGGCCTGACACTAATCAGGCCCTGTGTCGGATACTGTCTCAACGTAATGAGGGGCTGTTTGGCCAGTGTGTCAGAACTGGATGCACAATGGAGGGAGTACATCTCCACGCTGGAATATCTGACTAACGAAATGGCTGCCTCACACGATCTGGAAACGGCACTGGCGGGAATCCGGAACTCCATCAACGAAGCCATCCTGCACGCACAGTTGAACGGGCCGCAGCTCTCCGCTACGGTAAGTGCTCTCTAATTCCATTTATCACTTTCATTATTTGATGAATAAATATTTAAACAAGTCGGTGTTGTCTTTGCACCAGTTTTTAGGCTTCAACTAGAACTTTGTTTACTAGTGTGTGGAAAACATAACAGATAATTACAATGGGGTTCATTAGGGTCTGCTTTGAAATGAAAGGAGGGACGGAAGTTTATTCCTTGATAAGCAGCCCTGTAATGCAGATAGCTCTGGCTTGTCTACAAGTTGTTTGTTTTCTAAACAAAAAAATTGGGATATATTATACTTTATATGAACAATGTATTTCATACTCTAAAATATCTGATTCTGTAATTCTAGGAGCAATATTCCCTTGGCATGTGAGTATTTGTAGCACGTGGGGATGTTTCACAGGAATCGGTATAAGGGTTTAGAAGAGTAGGTTTTAAAATAAAGGCAAAACCAGTAACTGTTTCATAGTTTTGCAGTCCTTTTAGTTTTGTGTTGACTGAGACATCAGGAAGGTAGTACATACAAAAGTTGAAAGAAGACCATAAAAAAATCAAACTAACTTGACAGCATTTACGTAAGTAAAAGATAAAAATATACTTTAAGGGGATGCAGTTTTGTAAGTGGTAGGTTAAGGAGGAAAGAACGGGGATTGTAGGACTGTCACAAATAATACCAGCATATGAATGTCAGGTGTTCTCTCAAGGTGTTGAAGATTAGACCAGAAGTTATTGAAATGACTAGTGATATGGCTGCATCTCTATGAAGTTCAAGATGACTATCAGTGGAAAAAAATGTAGCAGCGTGGCTTTAAGTAGGGCAAAGACTAATCTAAAAATGCAGGTAGATCTGCCTGTCTTGGGAAGAAAGTAATTCTTGCAGAGAACAAATGAGAATGAAATGCACAGATCTAAAAATTTAATTCCTGTGCTGGACTCTTGTCATCATATTATGTAAGAGAAAAAAATACTTTAAAGAGTCTGCAGAAAGAAGCTATGGCAGAGGGTATTCTGAACTAAAGAAGTATTTTACTAGGGGAAAAATGCCTGTATATTTGTAACCTTCCAAGACACCTAATATTACAGTTCTCTTCGATTTAGAACACCTGACAGAGCCAGAGACTTACAGTCAGTATAATCTCTAGATTATAATAAAAAACTCCAACCACTTCTACTAATCTGATAAAATTTTCACTTGATATTTGTAGTTATCCCATCTTACATTGCCTCAGGTTCTCCTTTCTTTTCATCAATGACACCTGTGTCTGGTAGTTTAGCTGACCCAATGACACCCAATGATAAACATGAAAAATTAAGCTAAGATTTGTCCAGGTTCTTGGATGGTGCACAGCAGGGATTGGAGCCTCCATGCGCTGTGGAACAGCAGGTCTTCCTCATGCTAATGTTGAGTTGTAGACACATCATGTATCCCATTAAACAGTGTTATCCCTAGAAACTAAAATAAACAATCTTGCCTCTGCTCTGATTTTCCCTAATATCTTATTTTTATGCGAGTCTAGAAGGGAAACGAAAACCAAAGTACTCTATTACTAGAGTCTATAGAATCTATACTAATCTAGACTAATATAGATATATTAGTTTTATCTCACTATAGATAGATACCTCTGAAATTATTGCATGGCTTTGCTACTGATTACACAGAAGTAATTATGAATAAAGCTAAGCTTTCTGGCTGCTAGCAGCAAAAATCGTCTGACAGATATTTCCTGAAATATGTACAGCATTGGCAAAATGCTAAAACATAATTCTGCATTACATTTGTCAGCCTTGTCATTAATATGCACTTGCTTAGCCTTCTGATAGGGTAAAATTCATAATCTAGGTGAGTATCAGATAATTACAGATGAAGTCAATCAGTGTGTTGTTTTTAGCTGTTGTGGAAGTAGAATTCTCTCTGAAGTGTCTTTCAGGCTGAGGATTTTCTTTAATTTCATTATAGGTCTTCAAATAATTTCATTATGGTCTTTTTCAGTTGCCAAGCAGTAACTTTAAAACTTTTCTTTCTGTTCAGACTGAATTCAGAAAGCGCTATTGTGCTTGAAACTGCATCAATTCTTTTTTTCCCCAAAGGTGTCTTTGTTTTCTCTCACTAGTGAAATCTCTGTGAACAGAAGATTGTGTGTTGTTTTAGGGAACGCTCTGTCAGAGAGCAAAGGACGTTTTCTGGTTGAAAATAAAAACTACACACCAGCATGTTATCCTTAGACTGGTAGCTTTTTCAGTTGTCAGCAAGGTAAGATTATATTTTGAAGATGGGGCATGTTCATGGTCAGCTATTTGAGCAAGTATTTAGTCTGATACTGATTAAAACTTTACTGATTAGTTACAGAGGATAACCATTATTGAGAAAATTGAGCCTAATTAAGTTGTATTTCCTTCTCTGAAGAAACGGAAAGGAGTTCAATCTACAGCTTCAGGATTTCCAGCTGTGAGATGGCTTCTCGGAATCCGGGGTCTGATTCTCAATTACACTAGTGTCCTTTTTGGGGAAGGGGAATTGTACCCAGCGTGTTTACTGTTTGTTTTACATAGGAGAAATTTGTTTCAGAAAAGAAGATGCCCTTCTCTTTTCCCTTCATAAAAATGCAGAGACCCTTTTTCTGTTCATGCAATTTGCTCTTGAGCTTCTGCAAAAGTGGAAATGTTTAACTTGTGTATGTACAGGTTCTGTTACAAATGCTGTAATTGGTTTCATTCAATTATAAATAATCTATGGAAAACTCATTCAGGAAAGCAGAGCACTCCTAGTAATTTTCATTTATCCTGAGGCGGCCTTAATTAATGCATCTGCCCTTTTAGGAATTTTTTTTTTTTTTAATAGACAATATGGCTAAAAATTAGAGGTTTTTTTTAGCTTGCTGCCTGCCTGGATGATAATGAATAATTGAAAGTTAGATTAGGTTTCCTTTAAAACAGGGGGAAAGGGTGAAATAAACCAATAAAGCATTTAGGATGCTTTGCTCAAGTGAGGTGCAGTCATTTATTACAAATATCTTTAAGAAAAATCCTATTTGTATGATGAGTGCATAACTTCACGAGTCTGGCCTCTGCTGATCTCGTCCATTATAGTCAAGAGAATTGCCTGATTTGCTGGGATAGCATGTGTGAAAGGTCACCTTTAAGATATTAGTAATCTCTCCTCAGATTCCTCCAGAATGTGCCGTGCCATTTGTTCAATAATACTGGCTTCCATCCAGTTTACTTAATGTAATGCGGGCCAGCCCCGCTCTGCAGCCTCAGCAATCATAATCATTGCTTTCTGGTTTGTCTGCTGGAATCTAATTGTCTTTCCTGTTCGAAGGAGCCCTGACTGCTGCTTGGTGCCAGCTGCAGAAACCAAGTTTGCTCACCCTTCCTTATAATTTTTGAGACGTTTTCTCTTTATTTGTTTTGGGGTTTTTGTTTGGTTGTTTTTTTTTTTCTTTTTCTTTCTTTGTGTTTTAAAGCTGGTCTAGTTTTTTCTGTATTCATGTATTGTTGTAGTCCAAACTCTGTATTTGCGTATCATTCCTGATTTTTTAATTTTATTTGTTTTGTTTTTTTTTAATTCAAAGTGAAAGTAAAACACCCTCAACTGAAATGCAAGGAGGAGGAGAGGCAGCTTTGAAGTCCATGCTGGCCTCTGGCGCTCCGGGGAAGTGCATCCACCACAGTACTTGGAGTCCAGTCCCACTGAGGCTGAGTTCCAGTTGCTTGTGTAGGATGAGTGAGGGCTTGCTTGCAGCCCATCTCCAGTGGACATGGGTGATGGATGGGGTCAGGTATTGGAAACAGAATAACGTATTTAGGGCAACAAAGATAACTGAGGGATCGGAGCATCTCCCTTGTGAGGAACGGCTGAGAGAGTTGGGACTCTTTAGCCTGGAGAAGAGCAGGCTGAGGGGAAGCCTTACTAATGTTTACAAGTATCTAAAGGGTGGTTTGAAGGAGGATGGAGACAGACTCTTCAGTGGTTCCCAGTGACAGGACGAGGGGCAACAGGCACAAGCTGGAACATGGGGAAGGTCCATTCAAATACAAGGAAAAACTTCTTTACTGTGAGGGTGCCAGAGCCCTGGAACAGGCTGCCCAGGGAGGTTGTGAAGTCCCCTTCTCTGGAGATTTTCAGGACCCACCTGGGTGCTGTCCTGGGTGATGTGCTCTGGGCAACCCTGCTTTGGCAGGGGAGTTGGACTAGATGATCTCTAGAGGTCCCTTCCAACTCTGACAATCCCATGATTCCATGATATGAGGTAAGGAAGATTTCTGTTGGATCAGAAATGGTTAGAATCTGATGTCCCTATGAACTACAAATCTGATAAGGAATGTATCCCAGTGCTGCAGTTTTGACCTTCAGTGGAGCTTGGACATCTTGCTTGCAGAGTAGCACTGCTCTTTCCTGATCTGTGGGGTGGGTTTCCTGCTGAACAGGTGGGAGCACGAGTCAATGCCCTGCTCAGGTACAGATTTCCCATTAGCTCTGGCAATTCACAATTACACACAGATTTGTCTCTCCTCTGACTGTGGGCTAGAACATAACAGCTTCCCTGTGTCTGAGGAGGGCTTTGAGGTCTAATAGCAGAAGGATGATTGTTTCTTTTACTAGATTATCTAAGCGTGTAGGATGCATTTGCCCAAGTTGGTAGGCTCTGAGAGCCCTCTGGGGTGCTGGAAATGGTGATTCGTTACCTCTTCTGCAAAGGTGGGTTGCATGGGTGGCTGGTAGGGACTGTGTGTGTCACTCGCAGTTGGTGGGTCACGCTTCAGCAGCAAGCTGTGAGCCTGGCATTTGGCACTCTTCTCTGTGCCTTAATTCAAAGGGCAAGCAGGCAATGTGGAAATACCACTTTAGAATAGAAAAACTCTGCACTGCTAACGTTGCTGTGTGTATTAGAGCTCCATTTGTCAGGGGAAAGGTAAGATTTTCAAAGAAGAAATGTTTTATGGTCTGAATTCCACTTCAGCTCAATAGAATTTGTACGCATAAATATCTGTCGAGGAGGTTCAGCTTGGATATTAGGAAATATTTCTTTACTGAAAGGGTTATCAGACATTGGAATGGGCTGCCCAGGGAGGTGGTTGAGGCACCATCCCTGGAGGTATTCAAGAGAAGCGTTGACACGGTACTCGGGGATATGGATTAGTGTTGAGTGGTGTTTTGTGTGGTGTGGATCTGGTGATGGTGTGTTTGTTGGTTTTTTGTTTTTATTGGTTGGACTAGATGATCTTAAAAGGTCCCTTCCAACCTAGGTGATTCTGTGAATTGAAGGATGTTTAAGATGCACAATGCTAGGAATTTCAGGAGCGTCAGGAAGAACAGAATTAATGATTGTGAGAGAAAAAAATCTGATCGAAATCAATAGTAGTCTTCCCACAAGTTGTGAAGACATCAAGGAGAAGGATGAGTGATATTGAGAAGGGATTCATTAAATACCAGTTTTGCTTTAAAGGGGATTGGCTTAAGGTTGTAATGAAATGGATGATCTGATGCCCCTTTCTGATAGATCATTAGAATGGTGTTTCTTAAAAATATTGTGTTGCTCAGAAGAAATGCAAGGAAGGTGAAGGTGAAAACCTGTAGCGGAGACTATTGTCCTTGGTGATGAAGAGAAGGCAGAGGAGTTAGGCTTTCCATGCTTGCCCATCAACTTCTGCTGTGGTCATTTGCAATTAGGGATGTAATTGGGAGCCAAGGAGGCAAATTACATAAAACTAACAGCAAATTAAAACTTTAAGCAATTAAAAACAATACAACAGAAAATACTTCTTGGTGGCTGGTCCATCAGTCTCCTCCCATGGGTAGTTTTAAAAATTTTATTCCTGTTGCGTAGCAGTTAGTTTTAAAAGGCATGGCCATCGCTCTCCAGTGTCTTCTAAACTTGCTTCCCTGAAGTCAGTGGTCAGGAAGAACAGTTTCAAAATCATAACTTTAATGGTGATGCAATACAAGCAATGAGAGGAACACATTTCACACTATGTGGTACGTAGCACTAAAGAATGTGGTTGCTTTTCAGGTGAATACAGGGAAGATCTATAGTTATCTGAGGTAGTTGATCTATAGGTGGGTGAGACTGGGAATGCCAGTGGAGTTGGAGAGAGCTGGCAGGCCACACGGAGTCTAAGATAGAAAAGACTATGCACTGAATGAATGGTTAGTATTTGATTCCTGCAAAATTCTTATGAAATAGTGGTAGTCTAGTGTCACATCTTGAGTAACAAATGGGAAGGGCTTTTGTGACTTGTTCAGTAATATTGAACAAAGAGTCATTGATAGAGGTAGAACTAGGAATAAGGGGCTTATTATTTTTTTTTTTTAGTTCTCTGTATGGTACTCCAACAGCACCTCATTTTTAGAGACAACTGAGGGTAGACTTTCAGTGACCTTTACAGGCACATATGATGCAGCTCTGCACATATCCTTAGCCAAGTGGAAGCTGCAAAGATTTGTTTAATGTTGCATTTAACTGAAAAAAGTAATCCCTGCAAAGAAGCAGATAGTAATACCTTTGGTACCACACAAGCAAACTATGTAGGTATTTGCTGGGTTCCTTTTAAGGATCGAAAGGGACATCTGCCTCTGAAAGAACTTACTTGGTATATACTGAAATGATTGCATTGCTGTGGTGGGCTTGAGACTTGCAGGGGGACACTTGGAAAGAAAATAAAAAATCTTGCCATAAATCTTCTGGTAGAAATTCAGCAATGTATTTCTTACAGAATATAATTTAACTGGTCTGAAATCCTTAGGAATGGAGAAGAAAAAACAATCCTGAGAAATAAAAGACCTGAGACCCCTTAAAACAGTCACCCTTAGGAAAATAAAAGCTTAGAGAAAAGACTGCCAAACTTACAGCAGCAGGAGATTGATGCACAGTAACCTTACAAATTTTAAAAGGAAATGGCAGTACTATGAACAAAATAACTTTGTGCTGAGTGAGTTCACAGCAACAAAGAGTTTCTGCCAGCCAGTAATGAACTATTTGATTAAAGACATTGAACAGTATCATAAAACACTCCTGGAGACTTTGGAGAACACTCAGGGCTGAACTCAGGTGCTTCCTTCCTCCAAGTTTTCCAGTTCAAATGATCAACACCAGCTGTCAATAAGTATAGGAACCATACTTTGCAGAGGTTAAAGTCGTATATACAATTCCTGTGTTTAGGTTGCTGAAAATAACTGTAAAATTGTACAGGGAAAGCTATGTTTGTGCAGTATTTGTAATAGAAATGTTATTCAGAATGATATTTTGCTTTTTCTAAACACATACCTTCTCTGAATACAGAAAATGGAGGAAACACCTGACTACAATGAGGTATCTGTAAATGATCTTCAAGAAGCTGGAGTAGTTGCCCTGTTGAAACTGTCTGATTGAGTCATTGTTTCTTGCAGATGAGATCTTGAATGACACAATCACTTATGGTGAAGGCATGACCAGGTATATTTTGTTTTTGTGAACCACAGTGGTGTGCATGTACATCAGGTTCAAATCCTTTGTGAACCCAGGGACAGGAGGAGCCCTTGTGAATTGCACCAAAGGCACACCTTTTAATGTAGTGACCCAGTTCTGCATGAAAGGTGAAAGACTGGCTTTCACGGTGGTATAATACATAAAGATATGTCTACATTAAGTATTTTTAAAATTTCTCTTGGGCTTTATACTTAATAAGATACTGCTCTCGTCTTATGCTTGGTCATGAATTACTTTTAAAAAAATGAACAGTGGAACTATGTATCTAGAATCAGCTGAATTTCATGGAATATAAGCATCTAATTCTTGTAGTCAGCTTTGTAAGTCTTGCCACGTGCTATTTGCTTGATTGAAAAGTATTTTGACACTGCTTGAGTGCTGTAGAAGGATTTCTGGAAATAATAATCTAAATTGTTTAATGCATTTGCCTCATTCCCATCTGTTACAAAAGTCCTCTAGAGGATTAGAGCTCATGTAGCATTGAATGGCTCTTTAAGGGGATGCAAGGAGCTTTTTGGCCCGTGTTGGCTAATGATAATCCTCTTCCATGCAGATGTTTGATACCAAAGAGTAGCTGATTTCCTGGTGTTGAGGATCATCTCGTCTGTAGTGAAGGAACTGCTTGAAATTTGGTATCTATGCAGAGAATAATGTGAATATGAAGTAGGCTAAAATGAAATAGATGTATTTTCAAAAGTCGAAGTTATTATAAATCAGTGTAGGAATTAAAAAAAAATCTCATGTAATTACAATTGAATTGGTTCTGCGAAATATTTACTGGGTATTATCCAGCTGTCATGTTATTTGACTAAACATATAGCTAAGAATTTAGTTTTACATAAATTGCATAGCCTTAAGTTTGCTTTTGCAGAAGTCATCACTCATTTGGACGTACATGTCTCTTCATACCCAAAGGCATTTCATTGCAAGTCACATCTTACTTCCCAGCTGACTGCTGACTTGCTGATAGTACTTAACCACACTATTAACAAGTCATTAATCTGTAGTAAGATAAAGAGCTGTTTTCTGCCTGGTGGAGCAGTATTCAAGTTCTACTTCCAATTCTCTAAATCTTGTATTTAGTGTAAACACGTAACCTGAAAGTTTTATGTTCAACATTCATATCAATGGAGTTGATAGATTTAGCTTTTTAACAGCTTTTTGTCTGAGACAAGTTCTGCTTGTAATTAACCATTTGTAGTTAAGTACTGTGATGAAAGTTTTGGGAATGATAGCAATTTGGGGCTGCTTGCCTTCTGACAAAGGTTTTGAAGAGGGATCATGGCACCCTTGTTTGTTGTGGTTTTTTTTGGTTTACAATCACAATAAACTTGTTTGGCCTAGTCTTATTGCCAAGCTGTTTGTGGAAAACGTGTCAGATATTTGTGTGTGTTTGTGGTCCCAGAAATGCTGTTAAGCTAGTACATAGGTGAGTGTTTTGAGATTTTGCATTCATATTGGTTCAGAACACATGAAATTGTGCATGATTCTGGTGTTTCTTCTAAGTTGTGCAGACATATAATAATGTATGGTGTACGGCCAGTACATTATCCAAATGTAGAGAGGAACAACAGCAGGTTAAATGTAAATCCAAGAAATAGTAACTAACTTTGAGAGCAAGAGTCCTAACCAGTGAAGTAAAAAAAATCATTATTCACTTTGCATTATGGCTACCATCTACATTTAGGGAAAATAATTTTACAAGTCAATAGATTCCTGCAAAGTACATTTTTTGACATCACCTTTGTTTTCTTCTTAACAAAAACAATGATAAGCCACTGATATTAATTCCAAATCCATATTTAAAAGTGTCTGGCTGATGAAGCAAGTGTCCTTGGCTGCTGCAGAAGTATTAAGCTTGCGCCTCTGTGATGCTAAGTGCCAGCACATCCACAGCCTGCCTCTTCGCTCCTTCAAATGAAGCTGCATCTCTTTTTGAGTGTGGATAATCAACTCTAGTTCTAAAAGGCTAGTCCATTTAGCATCTATCTTTATTTAGTTAGAATGAACTTACTAGTTCTACTATTGATTTGACTTCAGTTTTTCTCAGAGAGCTATGTATCAGTATGATACAACTCTTTTCTCATTTGAAGCTGCTTTGCTTCATTTTGTTTGCCAAATTGAGGCTCTCAAATTTTTCTTCACCTTTTGGTTCCCAGAGAATTAGTTCCTATGCACCCTACATCCAAGTGCAATGTTATTAAAATAATAATGACAAACAAAACCCTGAGTCATAACCTGTGTAAAAAAAAAAATAAAATGAAATACATGATCAGAATGAAGCTTTTTTTCACCCCGAAGTGGCAAATGCAAGAACATACACTAAGTGATAATGTCCGTGTCCTGTTTGACTTTATGTGGCTCTGATGGCAGGATATGGGCTGCAGAATAAAAGTTCCACCAAAGCCATAATCATAAAGCTGCCAAGATGGCACAGTTGTAATTTCAGAGAGACAGCGTTGTCACCGAGTGCTCTCTGCCTTGCTTGGAACAGGGCTCTGTTGTCAGCGCTTCACCATTATTACAGTTGAAAGATGAAGGACTTAAATATGGTAAGAGTCCAGGGTTTTGCTTCAAGCACAATATTGAGCAAGACAATCAATGGTTGAGATATATTTATGGAAATACTCAGGATGACAGATGATGTACTTAGTGTTTCAGCAAGAGTTTTGAAACACTTTATTCATTGTTTCTATTCCTTTCTTTTTTAGTCTATTCAGTGCACCTATTGTAAGCTTCCCTAGATTGTGTAACTCAGCTACTGAAATTAAGTGTTATTTTCAATTTAAATTATAAAAGAGAAAATAGATGTGCAGTTTTTTTATGAACCTGACTTTCTATATTGCAGTATATTAAATATGATGAATTTTGTAGCTGAGGTGTGTTGGAATTGTGGCACTTGTGTTTGTTGTGGGTAATTTTTGGTCTTATAAATTAACAATGCATGAAACAATGAAGTTAGGGTGTTGCTGGGTTAGGGTCCAGTCCCTGGTAAAAAATGCATCTCCAGCATATTGGCAACTAGACTGCTTGTTATTCATTGTAAGGTGTCTAGCTATGGGAGTGTTAGATGTTTGACAGCATTGAATAGATTCCAGTCATCCATACAAACTACCTCCAGTGAAGTGGAAAGGACCATAAAATTGTTTTAGCAACAGCTAATTCTCTTGAGTCTTTTAAGGCTTCCCCCCAGACTTTTTTTTTTCTTTAACTGTTTGGTTGCCAGCAGAGGATTTGCCAATTTAAACAGTAAATATTCCAAGATTGATGTTATGAAACCTTTGCACTGATTTTGCATAGTTTAGATTTTGAAAAAAACAAAACAAAACCTGAAGTGTGTACTTAACAATGGTACCTTTAAGTAACCAACTATAAAATAACTTACAGCATTGTTTTTTCTAGAAGTGCTTTTCTTATAAATAACTTCCAGTTCTATTTTTATCACCAAGGCATTTGGGTGCTAGTCTGTTAACTTGTTGGTATTTTGTTTCTAGGGCTTAGGGCTGCATCCTCATCTGCAGCAGCCAAATGCTTCCTGCAGCAGTGGGAACAAGTAGGGCAAGTAAGCAGCCATTTTTTTTGCTATGCAAATTTGGCATTTTTTGCTATGCAATTTGGCATTTGCATAGAAAGATGCACAAATTTTATTTTCCATGACTTCAAGCTATGGCTTAGCTACATCAAGTGTTGTCTTATCTACATCACTAACTGGAGATACCATAAAACATCTGATTTTCCAAGTCAGGATGGGGCTTGAGCATTTTGACAGTTGTGTATTTCATCTGAGCTACTAGCAGGCACTGGGACAACTTCTAAAGCTTATTTTTTTTTTACAACGGTAAGAGCCTCTGCTCTCCTTACCTGAAGCAGATATTGTTGGCTTAAACCTGTTGGCTTAAACCTGCTTCATTCTACACCATCCCTGTAGTTGTTTTCTGGGAGACCAAATAGTTTTAATCCTCTCTAATGACATTGTTTGTTACTTTTACTGCAGACTTATAGTTCATGTGCTCATAAGCCATGACAACACATGAATCCTCACCTTCCCAGAGGTGGGGCTGGTTGCTGCCGAGTTCCCTAGAGGGCATTTACTACTGGAAATATTCATAAGGAGTAGAGGATAGGGGAAAAAGCAGAATCTATAATAATAATAAAATCTATTTTTCAAGTATTCGAGTCTCTGCTTTGTTCCATAGAGCCAGAGTGGAGTCAGGACTGCAATTTGAAAGATGAGCACAGGGCCCTGGTGTCTTGGACTGGCAGGAGATAATAGGAAAATGAAATGTACAGGAAGATAATTTGAGGAGCAGAAGTCTGGATAGTGAAGAAGAAATTGGGACATTTCCATCTATTCTTGTGCCCTTACTGAAGGATGCGTGTTTGCTCACGTGAGGCTGCAGTAGAAGTATTCAAAGATGTGCTCATATTTGTTTGGAAGGTCCATTGGTTTCTTTTCAGGGAAATATCTGTGTTTTCTGTCTTCCGTTTTCTTTCTGATTTAGTCAATGCTTTTTGTTAAAAACTTCACTTAATAAGGTGGCTTGTTTTGAATCAATGCTGTTACTTCAATATATGGAGTTTTACTCTTGGTTCTTATTTTATTTTAGATACCCTTGCTATATCATTTTAATTACATGCTTTATTCCTTTTTTTTCTCCTTCTGTGGACACAAAAGGAAATAATCTTTTTATACTTCTGTCTGAACCCTTTCTTTTATATGACACTAGACCAGGAACTGGAAGAGTTTGATGAATTTTTATTGGCTGATTTTTCTGTATGGAAAATTGGAACTTGGCTGCATAAGGCAGAATCAAAACTGAAAGCTTTCAAACAAGTGATGGTGAAGCAAATCAAAGAAGGATACTTGTGGTGGGTTGACCTTGGCCTTGCTGCCCAAGGGATTCCATATCCCGCTCCTCAACAGGACGGGGGAAAAAAGGTGGAAAAACTTGTGGGTCAAAATAAAGGTCATAGAATCATGGAATTGTCTAGGTTGGAAGGGACCTTTCAAATCATCTAGTCCAACCATCAACCTAACTCTGGTAACACCCATCACTCAACCATGTCACTAAGCACTATGGCAACCCATCTTTTAAATACCTCCAGGGGTGGTGCCTCAACCACTTCCCTGGGCAGCACATTCCAAGGTTTAATAAACCTTTCAGTGTAAATGTTTTTCCTAATATGCAATCTGAATCTCCCCTGGCACAACTTGAGGCCATTTCCTCTTGTCCCATTGCCTGTTCCTTGGGAGAAGAGACTGACCCCCCCTGGCTACACCCTCCTTTCAGCGAGTTGTAGAGAGCGAGAAGGTCTCCCCTCAGCCTTCTTTTCTCCAGGCTGAACAACCCTAGCTCCCTCAGCCTCTCCTCACAGGACTTGTTCTCCTTACCAGCTTCATTGCCCTTCTCTAGACCTGCTTCAGCACTTCAATGTCTTTATTTTTCGTGGTAAAAATTACTGTCAAGGGTAAAACAGACTCCATTTGGGGAAAACCAAGTTAGTGCTCATCAAAATGGAGTTGGATGGCGAGAAAAGGACAAAACCCAAAAGGTACCGCGGCTCAGCTTCACTCCTTCCTTCTTGACCCTTCTACTCCCCACAGGGGCTCTTCCCGCCATTCTGAGGGGCCGGGCTGGGCCCTGCCGTGGGGCAGTTGGAATCAGCCAGAACCATCTGGAACCGGCTGTGTCCGGTGTGGGACAGCTCCCGCTCTCCTCACAGAGACCCAGCAACAGGGGAGGAGACACAGCTTCGAGTCAAGGACCAACATCTTTATGGAATGAAAGATTCAAGTAAAGCAGTTAAACGAGGTATACTTTCAAAAATAGTCAGCTGTGGCTGAGCAGAGCCCCGGTTTCTGATAGGAATTCGTCATTTGTATTTCTGAACTGATGGAAGGGGGAAAAAGGGTGCGCAGAATTGAAATAGCGATTTGAGGTAATGGTGAAAAATATTACACTATTCCCAATTAAAGTAACGACTGTAAAGAAATCTTCAAAGGAAAGTAAAATAAAAGGCCTGCTGGTAAGGGGAAAACATCTCTCAGGTCTAATTGCGTGTTTCTATAAAACAACCTTATCACAGAACAGGACAAGAGGTGGCTCAGAGAGAGTTTAATTTTCATAGAAAGAAGGAAGAAAAGAAAGAGGGGAGAAAAGAGCTAACCCAATAGAAAGAGGTTTCGAAGAGTACGAAATCAAAGGAAGGCAAAGCAATGACAAAAATATGTAAGAAATTAAGACAAAAGATATAGAAAAGAAAGAGAAAATGATTGTAGGGAGGAAAAGACCCCATTATTTGAAGAATCAAAGAACTGGAATGTGTTTGAAGACAGAATAAATAATGATAATTTCTTACTGTGCACAGAAAAGTGGCAACAGGCTTACTGGAGTTTGTTGCATTCAATATTTGTCCTGTTATATACAGGACAAATTGATATTTATATTTTATATAAATATGCTCCAATTTGGTGTCTTCAGTGGGGTCTGTGATAGACTTTTTTTTTGGTTTGTTGCTTTATGGTTCTGCAATGCTTTACCTTCATGCAGTTCAATATGGGTTGGAAGTTGGGTGTTTTCCACAGAATGTTTTGAGTGGAATCACATGATGCTGGAGCTGGAGGAGATCCCAAGAGGCTATGTAGTCTAACAAAAGGATCAGTTATATTTTTATTTATTTTATGTTACTCGCCTAATGGTACTTATAGAAAGCTGGTGCCAGAAAACAGTTAATTTCTTTTGTAGTTCTGTCTACTCTTTTTATATCCACCTCCTTCTAAAGCTGATAGTCTAAATTAAAACAAAGGACAGAGCAATAACATCACTCTAGTTTTTGCATTTATATATACTTACATTGTTATGGCCATCTCCTTTCACACTTTCACTTAATCTCTAAATAATGCTTTTTATTCTTACCTCTAGCTTATCAGCTTTGTGGTGCTTCTCTGAATTTTTGTGAACTGCATGTTTTATCAACTGCCTAATACTACAGTACAATTGTAATTTGGTTTAGAACAGCCTCGGTCCTGAAGATGCAGAAGCAAAAATACTAAGAGAAGGTGCTAGGTTGAGCAAGAGAAGTTGTGTGAGGATCTGTTATTGTCAAATTTTGGCTTCTTAAAGAGGAGTAAAAGGTTCTGTCTAAACAGAAATTTGTCTTTAACTGTGAAGTATGAAAGTTTTTGTCTGAAGTGTGAGAGAATGCAACAGATCTTTGGAATCGTGGTGATATGTCAGTGAAGTCTGAGGAGGCAGTGGTAAAGGAGATAAGCCTGTGCATTTTGCTGTTGAAGAACTGGAAAGCTACTCTGGAAAAATACATGGGGAGAAACACATTGGTCAGAGGGGTTTGGTATTTTTTTTTTTTCCATTGGACTACTTCCCACTTTCAGTCTGGTTTTCTAACTCCTTATCCTAGATCTACAATGAAGTTGATTCTAGAAGATAATAGCACTAATCAGAAATAAGTGGTGGTTTATATAGTTTTGAACTATTACTGGATATCTCTTGGAAAGTCAGAAATTAAGCCATCAAATATTAGACAGGTCCCACCTTAACTTTCTAATTTTTGTTGTAGTGATATTATGAGAAAAATGAGAGTTGATTTTTCTCATTTTACCACAAACACCTTAAAATTGCAAACTATTCAAGCACAGTGATTGTTATTGACTTTTCTTGCTTTATCTGTAGGTTTTATTGCATCCTTAGAGTTATGTGGACATATTGGAAAGTATTAAAGACTAAGAACTTCTCTAGTCTTTTGAGACTATGGAAAAATTATGTTTCTGAAGCAAGAGACACTTGCTGCATGCCCATGTTAGATCATTTACATTTTCTGGTCTGATACATAGTAGGACTCTTGAATAGCTTATTTTATTTGTTGCCTGTATCTATTTTCCAGTAGATTCAGTTGCAGATACTTCGTTATTGGTGTGAGATATACAGAGTTTTAACGAGTTAAGCAGAATTTTCAGCTCGATACAGTTGTATCTTTGGGGAGCTCACCTGGCAGTTGTTCACCTGGAATTCATTATCAGTAAGATAGTATTCTGGATTTTTACCCTTCCCTGTTTGAGCATTGCAAGAAGGCACCACTGTGGTGTGCGTATCAGAGCCAGAGGTTAAGAGGTAGCTCATATTGTCAAAAGGTAAAATCCCTCCCCCTACCTTTCCACTACTGATTGCTGCAGAAGAGATATTAATGAACCACAAACAGTCCCATATAAGATCAGTACACCACAGCATCATCTTCATCGGAGTCTCAAAGCCCTCAGCCTCTTGGTAATATGCTAATAATCTGTCCAACATTGTGTTTCAGGAGTAGACCAAGGTCATACTTCCACCAGGAGCTGGTGGAAAAAATTTCCCTTTCTATCAATTCTAGTACTACTCAAACTTTGGCATTATTACAGCTCTAGTCTGGGACTGCTTTGATTCCCCAGCACAGAGAACATGTCTGTCCATGTACTGATGTTAAAATCGCATCCAAATTTTTTACCTGGACTCAGGAGTGCTTTACCTGGCAGCCTCGATGGCACCAAAAGCCTTCAAAACGCAGATGAATAATGGAAACAGCAAATATTCTGCGAATTGGGCACCAGTTCTCATCAGCAACTTTGCAGGTGTATCACTAGCAGGACTGAGGTGCAGCTATATAAGCTGGGGTAATATTTGTTTGCCAGAGTCACAAGTCTCTCCTCTTCATTTCTAATTTTTTCTCATTCACTATGAACAGTCAACTTCAGCAGAGAGAATTAAGACTGAGCAGTGTAGTAAAAAATAGTTTTACAGTGACAGTGAAATCTTGAGAGGATAAAGTCTAGTGAGATGTGAGGGAACACTAATGTCAAAGTCCTTTAAGATCACAGTCACTACTCCTACGAAGTGCCTGGGAGAGGATGATAAAAAACTGTGATCAAAATAACAAAACCAACCAACTAGCCAAAAAAGAATTTTTATTTTTCTTTTGTGTTTTTTGTAGTGGCTGGTTTTCTTTGTGCTCTAATGGGAGACTAGGACTATAAATATTAGCTTGTCAGTGTAAGGCCTGAGTGGTTCCAGTTTTCCCTGTGATTATTGTGTGTTTGTTAAATGTTTTATGAAAGATTAGGGAGAGGGCAAGAAAGTCTGTGTCCCTCTGGTTTGCTGCCAAAGCCCTTGTGACCACTTCTGCTTCATACCATCTGAATTTTCTTGAGTTAAGCCTTAAGACAGTAAATTCTTTTCCATTATTGCTCAATGTGTTTTCCCACATTTCTTAAATTAATTTTCTGAGGGAAAATTCTCCAAGGAAGTATACTTGCTTTAATAGCATAAGGGAAACAAAGTTTTTACAATTTGCTAGGATGTCATAGTCTTCAGAGCTGTGCAGCCTTGCCGGGTGCGTGGGATAGAGCCCAGTTTCTCTCTTCCACACCTGCCTTGCAGATTGTCTTCTCTTCAGCTGCCTTCTCCCACCCAGTCATTTCTACCAACTGGGAAAGGAGGGGAAGTGGTGTAGAGATGGCTTTCCCACTAAGCTCCTGAAGTGAACAATTTCTTCCTTTGCTTTTTGAAGCTGATAACCTTTCAGTATAAAAGTTTAGGGTCATTTTAGATCGTTTCTCACCATCACATTGGGTAATGATTAGAAAAATATTTTTTGAGTGATTTGGAGGGGGGTTTTGTTTTGACATTTGCTTCTGAAGTATTTTTCCAAGCAGTCCCTTGTTTTCTTCTTTTTATTGGTCTTACATTGTTCCACATTTTTGAAATATACAGAGAAAAATCATATATTGAAAGCACGAACCATTCAGTGCCATGTTCCTTGCACTTGGTATTATTTTTATTTACTTTTTCATTACATATAGTCTGTTCTTTCACAGATTGAATGGGAGAGCATCACTTTCACTTATCCCAGTGCTACTTTGCTTGTCCCTAGCTTAGTTAAGGACTGCTAAATTGAGCATACTTTATAGCTTCTTTCATATAGAAGTAAGTATAAAGTGCCTTCAACATATGTGGCAATCAGGCCACTGTAGTTTAGGCTAACCCCCCTTACTGAGCTTAATCCTAAAAAAATAAACAAAACTCAGGGAAAAGATGTTTGCTTGGCAGAAAAATTGAGCTAACGTTATGGATATAAAACATAGGACTCAATTCTGCAAGAGACTGAGTATTCTGGCCCCAGTCCCATCAAGCACTTAAGCACATGGTTAATTTTAAAGCAAGTACCAGGTTGATTGACACCTGGAAGGGCTGAACCCATAATCCTTGGCATTGTATGTGGAGGAGGATGTGTTGCTCCTGCAGTTGTGCCACAGCCAGGGCTTGCTCCTACAGGTCCCGGGTGGCAGCACCAGGGTTTCTGGGAGCAGCAAACCCCTGTGCCACCCAGACACATGCCAGGTGGTGCTACCAAAGCCCACTGCCATGCTCAGGGTCTGAAGGTCTGGAGAGCGCAGCCATCCCCCTTGTGGGGGGGGGGCAAAGAAAATGTGGAAATGCTTCTTTACACCAGACTAGAAGTTTCCTTCACCCAGGAAATTCCCAGCCATCCTGTGGAGGCTTCTGCGTGCGATCCATCCTCTTTTTCCTGAGCTAAGCTCTTGCATGTAACCACCCTGCACACGAGTTCTTCTGTCCAGGAGGAACAGGCACATCCCATCAAAGGGGCTCCTCTATGAGGAGAGAGGGAGCAAGCAGAGGGCTGATCTGTCAGTCAACTGTCAGGCGTCCTGGTATTTTCATGATGAATTAGGCTCTGTGGATGCTTTGTGACCTGGATAACAAAGAGAATGATTTTTTTTTTCTTTACCAGATTTCCTAGCGCTACTCTTATAGTACATGATTTTACCAAGATTCTTTTTTAACAATTGAAAATGTAATACAGAGCATTGAATAAAAAAGAGAAAGAATAGACGCATTTGAAGATTCATTTTATATCAAATTTTATTTTCTTTTGGTTTAAGATTTTGATGAAGCTGCATTATTGATACATCACCAGTGTGTGCTTAATGAGGTTTTGTGCTTTTCTAATTTTATATGCTTACTTGTTTGTGTACTTTTCCTTTAGAGACCATGGATTATTTGTACTTTGCATTTAAGGATACTTGCATGTGTGTTTTATGGTTTTGCATGCATTTATAATGTTTATTGAAATAACACCAATTTTTTGTGTGTGGCGTAAGTTACAGATACTTATTCCTCAAAAAGTATTTCTTTTTCAAGTGAAACAAATGCTGCAGTCATCATTTGTTCTTTGATCTCCTTAGTGTGTTTAGATATTTCACTAGAGCTGATTGTTACTATGTTTTTTTCCTTCCTGAAACTTTCAGATTTACTTCCAGAAACCTTCAGGAAACTTTCAGAGTTACTTTCTGAGTGGTGCTACTCTGTTGGTATTTATCAATAACGGCTATCAGTCTTCTGGTCTGTAATTTTGGGCCCTATTCCAATTTAGTGCTACAGTATCTTAGATGACGTTCCTTTTATTTTCACATTGCTGTATAGCTCGCACTCGCAAAGTAGAGGTGGCAAAGTTAGGGGCATGTATTTCTGTCTTCTGCAAAAAGTCCTGAATGCCTTTTCCATAATATGATGAAATTTTCCTGTTTGTTACCAGTTTGGAAGTGACTTATCTAAAAGACACCAAGGCTTCAAAAGTACAAAAGTATATTTCTCTTGGAGATGGGTACTGGTGGCAAGAAGTTGCAAAGAAAATAACAAACAAAAGGTTAGTTCTGATTCAATAGACATGGCTGGCATTGCAAGCAGCCTTACCTCCCACACCGCATAGCAATGAGAAGGGAGCTTGGTGAGAAAGTTCAAACTGCAGAAGATTATCCTTTCACAAATAAATTCTTTTAACAGGCCCCTGTTGAAAACGGTAAGATTATACCTCTGAGAAGAACTACCTCTCGGAAGAAGTGCTTATGCCACTTACAGTTTGGGGAAAATTTTAAATCTTCTAAAGTAACAAAGTTTTCATCCTTTTAAATAAGATATGCATTTTCTGTCAAGAAGAGCTATTAATTGTGACTGACTTAGGGAGCTAATACTCTTTAGAGGAAAAAAAAAAACAACTGAGGTTTGCATAGCAAGATATACTTTCATTCATTATTGCTGTGCTTTTTGAGTGACTGAAAGTTTCTTCAGCTTCTAAGTCAGGGTATCTAACACGTTTTTATA
This sequence comes from Scolopax mira, assembly GCA_004320125.1. Lineage (NCBI taxonomy): Eukaryota > Metazoa > Chordata > Aves > Charadriiformes > Scolopacidae > Scolopax > Scolopax mira. Next base: position 354,308 of record BJBW01000311.1, on the reverse strand, counting down.
TATCCATTTCATTTACTTGAGAGTGGATTTGTCCCTATTTTAAAGCATTTGTTTTGGTGCCCACTCTCCTGTTAGTGACAAATCTCTTTTTTGACTTCTCAGTTTGAAGCACTAATAATAATAATGGCAACATTTTCATGTTGAAGGGGACTGCTAAGCCAAATCAGGAGTGATCTCAAGTTTGATATAGCCTGAATTGCAGGAATGCTTCTTATTGCCAGTGCATACTTCCATTTTGTGACTTCTGTTTTGAAAACTGGTTGTTCTCCAGCTTCTTGCTGCCCCTCCTGCTTTAGTCTGTATTTGAAAGGTTAATTTTAAACAATGCACTTTTTTTCTTTTGCCTTGGGTTGTTTAAAAAGTGAAACTTGGGGAATGTTTCTCAAATGATGCAAGTTTCACTTCTTTTCATACAAACTAATTAATGGTGGAAGTCCTGAAGCCTGCTGCTCTTGTTGAAAACTTGCTTACTGCAGGGATTGGTGCTGTGGGAGCCAAGGGCTGGAGAGAACATCTTCCATTCGTGCAGGTCAATGTCAACAACCATGTGGGTGTGAATAAAAAGGTCATTTGTGAAAACTGATGACTGATTGCTATCCTAAATTTTGGGCAGCTGTGTTTTCTGACAGTATTCCAGCTATAATCTTTACAGATAGTACTTCAAGCTCAATCTAATTCTTCCAAATTAACCTGTTACCCTATTATCTTTCAAATCAATTTCAACTAAAATGCAATTCTGGAATTGCATTCGTATAAAAGAGTAACAGACAAGTGACAGTGGAACACAACAGTGTCTTTGAGACTAGAAATACAGGAAGTGCAGGGGAAAACAATGCAATATGCTATAATAAAGAAATGCACAGAAAACACATGCCTTCAGGAAGGTTGAGACCACTGGTCCTGAGTACTTGCCATCTGGCAAAAAGTCCTTGTTCCCTGAGGATTCAGGAAGGAGGCAGAGACCTACTGGAGAAACTCAGTCTCATTAGAATGACATCCTTTGCGGGGCTTATGGAGTGATGTGATTGTGGCATAATTTCACACAGGTATTCAGTGTTGTCCTCTGTGCCAGGATTTAGTGCAAAATGCTTAATCTCTGCAGCAAATCAATATTAGCATCGTACAGGAACAGGGTCGGCAGGTGGACTTTGCATGTCATGTAACACATCCCCTGCCTGAGAAAAGATTATCGTTAAGCCATTTTTAACAGCCTTTCTTTAAACTCTTCTTAAACACCTCTAGTGATTGAGATTCTGTAGTGTCCCCAGACTGTCTTTTCAGGCTTTTCTGTCATTACTGTAAGAAAGTTTTTCTCAATTTCTAACTTAAATATCCCTTGCAACTTGTTATTACTTGTAAGAATGTCTCATGTAAGGATATAGCAAATAGAATATTTTATATGCAGCAAATTTTTACATATTTTAAGTTTCCAAGTATATCTTCTTTTTTTTTCCATGCTGAGAGATTTTTCAGCCTTTACCTACAAATTTTTGCTGTCATCCTACCAAGGGGAAAGGCAACTATGCATAGACATGGTTTACAGGGTTTTGATACCTACAAAAACATTGTAAGTATGAAAGCTTTTTTCAGTTCAAAGTGCTGCAGAATGTTCTCTGTTTTGTATTCCTCTTGAATTTCCACAGAATCTTGTTGAATTGAGAATAGGAGGTCAGGTTCCCAAGTAAGTGGTATTTCAAAGTTTATTTGATTAGGGCATTTCCACTGTGACATGGATATCTTTTTGGTAATTTAATCACAAATGGAAGTGTTTTCTATATATCTTGCTAAGTTTGCCCTCTGGCTTGCCATGATGGGATGGTCTTTTTCATGTGTTTCAGCAGAGTAATTTCTTCTCCCACGTCTTTCTTCAATGTTGTTCCCCTGCTTCTCAAACATTCTAAATCTTTTTTTTAATGGAATAATGGTTCCTAATATAGGAAAACTCAGGAATCCATCTTGGTTTGTTCTTAAAATTAACTCTTTGATAAATTAATAAGCAGTCTTTCTTTTTTCCATGTGATAAGGCATTGAGGTTGCCAATAGAGCAGTGGGGTGAACTTCACAAACCTAAATGATGACTGCGTATCTCTTATGCCCCATTGCACATAAAGTTGCAGCTACCACAGTGAATAAATTTATTTGATGGTATAATCCTTCCCTACTGGAAATAGCAATGGTTCTGAGTTGTTAAAACAAAAATCTATAAAATTAGATTGGCTTAACTGAATGCCAACAGTAGCTGCTTTGCTTCATACATAAGTTGAATATATGGAATGCCAGTTAAGTTTCAAAATCTAAAAGAAAATAGCCAAAAGCACCACATGTTCAGATTAAGAATTTGGTCATGCATGTTTTCCAGCAGCTGTTTTTATTTTAGGTTTAATTTAAAATACATTCAGCTTAATTCTGTGTTCAGAATCATCAAAGCCTACCAAAAATCCTCAGATTTTGTTTCACAGAGATCATTATCAATTTCTGAGCAATTGTATGTTTATTACTTTCATATTTTGCATTTCTGGGGTTTCGTATATTACCCAAGGGCATGGTCTAACTCAAAGAATAACAGGAATCAGCATGCTTTTCATTTACCCTTTTTTCATTATTACGGGCACACTATATTAAGATCTGTTTTAGAAACAAGCCAGTTATACTTTTTAACCTCCCATGTGTTTTATTAGGATGTTGAGGTTTTAATTTATTTATGGTTCCAAAAAGAAGGGATTTTGGTCCTGATTCCTGTTCATGCTATGACCTTCCTAGAAGGGTTTGTTCTAATAAAGTTGTATGTATAGATCTCTTCAGTAGCTGATCGAAGTAGCAGAAAGGCCAGGGTATAAATGGGAGAAGCCCTTTGTGTCTATTTTTTCCTATGAAATAGTTGTACCCTGCAGACCACTGTCCTTTTCTTGTGCTTTACTCGCTTCAGTAAGTACTTAAGCCTCACACTGTTTCTCATCAAGTATCCTACACCGTAGTGTAGTTCAGTTCTCATAGCAACACCCATATAGGCAACTTTAGGTAATGGCAGTAAAAAAGTTATGCTACACAGCACTGCCCTCCCATCCCAAATTATATTTCTTACATTAAGGAATTTCTAGGATTTAGGCTTCAGGATTCACTTAAACATCCAGAATTCAGGAGAAAGTTCTATCTCCGTGTTCATTCAGTCCTCTTTCTCTGTCCCATTATGGTAACGTGTTTTGTCATGTAAGTTCTTCTCTATCAGAAAAATGTTTGACTTAACTCTTTTTGATTAAGTAAACAAATAGCAGTCTGCTATAATCACATTTCGCTTCAATGTTGATTTGGTAAACTATGGCTGAAGGACTTTGAGTGAGCTGGTTGCTATAGTCTAGTTTTTATTATATTTATCCTGTATGCATGTTGAATAATGAAAATTACAAAGTTTATAGGACAATCAAAATGCTTTCAGTGTATTTTAATATCAAGTGCCAGTTAGTTCAAAACCAGTCTGAACTGGGCCCCAAGTTCAGCTGATGTTGATGAGCTGACATCAACAAAGCTATTGGTGGTGTGACATCCTGTGCGTATTTTAGAGAAGAAAGAAACTGTGCAGAAGGCAGTAAGGAAATGAATGTTGGAATTTAAGAAATGAAAAATATTATTTTGTGATTAATATTTTACTTGCTATTATTTGTCGCTGGAAGATTACAAAATTGCAAGAGTCTGAAATTGAATGTGGAATTGTAACTACAGTGGATTCTTTGCATGGTAATGAAATGATCTCTGGTGCATATTTATTCCCTAGCTTTGGTTTGATTTCTGCTACTAGATGATGACTCTTTTCCTCACTATTCTGCCAATCAGCTTTTGGCTGATTTACTGACTAAATTTGGAAGAACCTACCCCAGAATTGGCAAGATTAAAACCTTGTTGAATGCTTTTTAGGTCAATATTATAGAAATCTGAGTAGTGAGGAATGTCAAAGGACGAAAGCTGAGCTGTGGGCACCAAGATATGACAACGAAATAACTGCTCTCTCCCCTGTTTTGCTTTAAGCCTCTGTAAATGGACATTTAGTTGAATGTGCCACTAAAGATTCTGTAAAGGAAAAGGCGTCACTTCTCAGTTCTGTCAGTTCACAGTCAAGTTCCTTGTGGAATTGAAATTGCTGTTACAGCTGTGTGAGCTGAGTGCTGCTGTGGAAGATGATGTGTGAGGAACATGGTCCATTGGGGCATGAACACAGATAGAACCTCATGGCAAGGGAAGGGGTGGTGGAACGGGATGTCTTCGAGCGCAGCATCCTGGTAGGAAGGGCAGGTCCTTTTGCAACACAATCCCTGGGGTATTTGTTTAGTAGCAGGTTCCAGTCTTGGAGGGTTAGGTGTGTGGAGGAGTTGGCAGTGGTGGCTGTGTGTAGGTGTAGGTGCAATGCTGCCAGAATCATGAAGGAAGGGCAGTCAAGCAGTGAGTGCCACGCTCGGAACATGCGGCCTGAGAGGTCTGCCCGTACCCCAGACATCAGTCTGGTGCCAGTTCACCAGCTCAGGCTGTAGAGCCAGCAATAGAGATGGGGATTCAAGCTAAGCAACTGAAACAATAAATTACTTTTTCCTCTTCCTTTGTTTTACGTTGTTGTGGGACTGCTTTTTGAGAGCAGTGTCTCCTGGCACAGGCGTTGAAAGGACTAGCGGCTTCGTTTAGCTTCGATTTGAACCAATAGTGCTTTCTTACGGCTAGAGAAAAAGGGAAATGAAATTCTTTTCTGGTGCACTGAAGGAAGTAGAGAAATGCATGTTATTAATGAAAAACTCTGGTGCACGTTTGAAAAGTAGATGAGCACAAACCATATAGCTCAAATCAACTTCGTCCAGTTCCTATTTTAGGTAAAACAATCATTGAGTGAAACAAGTTTGTGTATTCAGGGCAGTTTAATTACAGCCTTAAGTAATCAGTTGGGTTACTTGATGATTGCCAACTCCTGTTGCTATGCTGGGCTGCCGGGTGGTCTTGGACATTAACTGTGTGCATCATGCCTGGATTGTCTGCAATTTTGGGTCTGCAGAGACAGCCTCACATCCACTGGGATGTTTGTGAGACCATGCTCTTGGGAGATTTGTTCTGCAAATCCACAAGTTTTAGGTAAGCAAGTCAAGTATCTAATCATGCAGGCACTTTGCCAGAGTTTTTGAACTCAGAATGTGATTTAATTGTCAGAGAACTAAATTGGTTGTCAGGAGTTGGTCAGTTCCAAGTCATTGTTAATCTCTCTGCCTTGGCTTCCTTGTCCCTTTTGGGACATCGTCTCCATACTAATTCAGGTTCTGTGCTGAGAATCCCTATTTTCTCTCAGCTTTCTGCATACACTCAGTGGGCTTGGCCTCTCCCCGTGTGTTCACTGTGCTGCTTTTATGTGATACATAATGTGCTGCTTTACTGCATGGCTGATAAAGCATGATTGATTCTTGACAGCACTGCTAACACTAATTCAGCAAGTTGTCAGAGCTGGTAACTCATATCTAGTCAGTTACCCCCAAAAGGTGATTAGTTTTTGTTAAATGGATGCAGTCACAGTTTATCGAAATGACTGTATAGCTCACTGTTGATTACGCCTGATGTCCCTGCTTGACTTTGTCAATTTTTGAGTAAGGCTTAACATTGTAAAAGGAGACTTATTTTGAATTATGATGTGTGTTTAAAAGTCAAAATGTTAAGTTTTCACTACCCTTCAGCTTGAAAACATCCTGTCTGATTTCCTTTGTATTTTCTAGGATTATTTCTCTGAGAGGTTCTAAGGTAAAGGGTAAAACTAGCTATTTTGGTACCCACTATAAGCAGCACATCGCTTCTGCATTAGAATTTATTTCCTTAGGAGACAGGAGAGAAGTGTTAGGATTTGCTTATAAATGTAATGTTCTTGTCTCAATGTGAAAAATGTCTTCTAAATATTTTAAACAAGGACAGATGCTGCTACTGCCCCAATAATAGTGCTACGTACGATTGTGACAGATCTTGAATAATTACTCAAATCTTCAATGTCATCTAAAATTACTTACTTGTGTTCAGGAAAAATAAGGCACTCGTAAACATGTTGATTTTGGCAGCCGCTGTCAGAAAATTATAACTGAAGTGACACATCTCATGAAAAAAGAAAAATTGAATGTGTTTGTCTGTCTTTTCTAATTATTATATTCTTATTATATACAAAATAGAAGGTTGTTCTGACCTTCTTCAGAGGTCTTGATGTTGTTATTGACATGTTTATTTAGTGATTGCATAAACTTTCAGTATTGTTTTAGGTACTATGATGATATGAAACTATAATGGTCTTATGTTTTCCTACATATTTTTGTTAGGTCACTTTCATTATGTCTTCTGGAAGAGAAAGTTCAGGTGTTTCACCTCTCCAACTAAATACTTGTAGTAATGATGAATAGAAAAAATAATCTTAGAAGGATTTAAAGATTTTGATGAAAATTGGTGTTTTCCTGATCTTGATTACCATTTTTAGCAAATGTTTTCAGGGTAAGTGTATCGGTGCTCTTAAATATATAGGATATATGTGGCTCTTCTTGTATCTTAAAATCTGGATCACCTTTGCAGCATTAGCCAGCCCTACTTGGGATGCTCTCTTCCCTGGAAATACCTGCCTGAACGTACTCAGAGAACAGTTTGAAGTAACAGAAACAGTTTTTCTCAAAGAGATTTGGAGTAAACCTTTTTACTGAAGGAATGTTTCCTTCGTTTGTTTTCCTGAAGCTTTTGTTCTTCAGTTATATGTGCCTGCAATAAAAGGGGAGATTTCAATGGGGAGCTGTGGAGAACCTCTCAGCCTGAGGTGCCTTCTCTTCTGTGTGGACATTTTGCCTATCCCTTCACCACCCTGGGGCTTGTCCACCCCTCATGCAACCCTGCTTTCAAGTACCCTGCAGAGGAAGAGGGATCCACATAGTGCACACAATGGTTTTGAGAAGCATTTCAAATTATCTGAGAAGGTAGGGTCCCTTCTGCGTGTCAGTCCCCTGCTGGGGGAGGTTGCCAGCCCTCACCACAATCAATGATGGAGTTCTCTCTGAATGGGTCAGCTCAAAACGAGCCTTATTAGCTCAGCTCAACCCTGGTATTGATGCTTGTCTGCTTTGGCTGCAGAGGGCAAAGGAATTATCACTTTGGGGTCCTGCCAGCAGAGGTGGGGTGGCCTCAGCTCCTGCTCCAGTTGCTGGCACTGGCTGCTGGTGGTGGTGGTGCCTTTGCACTGGGAACCAGTCCGTGCTAGGGACTTCTGCCTGCAGCAGTAACTGCAGTACTTTGATGCCTGGTGTGTACAACACTGCATAATAGGGAAGCCCTTAAAGGTTATGAGTGTGTTTTGGCTTTTTTGTATATATCTCTCTGTGTGTTTGTAAGATGCATGATATTTCTTTGCTACTTTTTGTGCTGGGTTATTGAGCCTTTGAAGAACAACCTGTGAAGGGTTTTTCTAAGTTACGTTTTAAGCTTGTAATGATAAAAGAAATTCCAGTAATATTTTGATAATTGCTTTCACTTAAGGGAATAAATAATAAACACATAACATACAATACCATTTTGATATACTATAATTAATTTGAAAAGAGATAAAAGGGAAATTTGAATAAAATCTTTTAATTGATTTTCTTCTTATTTATCTCTAAAGTTACCTAATTTTTCTGAGAGCTTTTAAAGTTACTTGCTTGGATTGATTTCCAATGGAATTTTCCATCCATACTAGATTATTGTAATTAATTATAAAATTGAGCTTAACCTTTTAGATCGTCAATATCTAAGGACAAATGTCACAACTAACAAAGGCTGACTGTCAGGAAAGATTAGTCCTGAATCTTGGGGGTATTGTGGGGGAGGAGGAGAGCTGTCATTACCTCTCAGGTGCTGTTCCTATTTTGTTTTGGCTTTATAAATAATTACCACTTCTTTTTCCAGATGGGTAAATATATATACAGTTTGAACAAAAATGTTTTTAAAAAGACTAACAAAATAGACAAAGTTATTAACTTATGTGTGCTGAAAAGATTTTACACATGGAGACAAACTGTGGATAGTTTGATAATCCTGATCAATGTATGCAGTTTTAAAGCCAGTGAGAGCAGCAAAAGTACATTGTTGTAATTGACAGTGAAAATTTGTTAGATGTAAGCTGTATAAAATCCTTGAAATATCTGATACCGTGTAAGGTATCTCCTTAGTTTACATTTTTCCATAAATCCTCAACTGCTGTCTGTGTGCATTCGATGCAAGCTTTATAGCATGCCCAGTTGCTTGGCTCAGTATAGATTATCTAACCATTCTTTCTTAAGGATCTTCTACAGTAAGACCCCAAATTCTTGTTACTTGTTACTTGCATTTTTATTTTGGAAGAGAGCCTCATAGAATTTGAGTAGCTGCTGCAGAATTTGACCATTGTGTGTACCCAGTGTTGATTCCTGAAAGGATGTTTCTCTTGCTGCAGACAGAATGTAAAAAAGACAAAAATGTTGATTCATGCAAACACAAAACCTCCTAACACAGCACTTTTCTCTTTTTAAGCACCAATTCCAGGGCTGTTTGCAGAATTCTACTGCTACTCCACTTTTGCTGAATGTTCATGTTTCTCAATATATGTAATAGCCTGGAAACCTGACCTTCTTAGTTAAAAAGGAAGAAAAATGAATTTTTGGACAGATGAACAGAGTCTACAAGTAACATTTTTTATAAGGGCTCCAGGAGTCCTGCTTGGCCTTGTAACACCTCAGGCTGGACCCCTAGAAATAAGTAAGAACAAGTTAATTGCAGCCATGTAAGTTATTCACCTGTAAATTCTACGCACTTGAAGCCCGCCCCTTTTTGACTTGGAGCTTGTTTAAGTTCACATCTTGAGTTCAATGTTGAAAATCCATTCCTCTTGATTTTTTTAGTTTGAGGAAGACTGTGAGACATGCCTAAGAGCAACAGGAGCCTGGATGTTTCATAAAAATATCAGAATGATCTGTAGCTTGATGTCTTTGTATTTGTCTCTCCTTTTTAGGATATGCCTATAGTTTTTTTTGTTTCCTCTGAATGTGAGCTCTTCCTTTTATGGGACTTTGTTGTTTATTTCTCGCCTATCTTGATTCCTAAACTGAGCGTAGAAATATTGCTGTATTTCACATCACTTGAGTAAAGACAGGTATTTCCAGAGGCAGCAGAGAACACACAGAGCTTAATTTCTTATGGATTTTAATTCCATGGCTGGATTCTTTTATGTCTGAGTAAATGTCAATTCCAACAAAAGATTTTTCTGTCACAGAGGAATTAATGCCACTCTCCTTGGTGGAATCTCTGGTATCTAGTAATGGCCAACTTCTTTAACTGCTGATTTTCAGAAGATTTGTAGGAAGTTATGTAGGAAGTTAATTTACATTAAACTGTCCGATAGATTCAAGATAAGAGAGAGGAGAAAGTTCCCCTCCCAAGTGAAACACAGCATGTTCCTGTAGGAAAATGAAGTAATAGTCCCATAGTTTATGTATTGCTGAGCTTTGCTACCAGCAAAATGTTGCATTTGTAATAGGTAAGATATTCTGCAAGAGAATATTTAAAAGTCAGCAAAATCAAAGGTTACTTGCTCTCTTCTCCTAATGATATCTTTTATTTTCTCAGCTGTTGCTGCTTCATTGAGTGTAAGATCTTATTCAATAAGCGGTAGAAAGGGGCAATGAGCAATAAGCCCTGGGTTACATTGTATCAGATGTCCTCCCACTCATCTTTTTAGTATGGAAAATTAACATTGCAACAATACTATAGTAACAGGTGACAGCCACTCCAAAGGAGGAGAACTTTGGTGAGGACTTACAGAAAATTACAAGATATCTGTTGATGTCTTGTGCTGTCAGTAATCGGTCAGACATAAGGGTATGTCTGACCCAAAGGAGATGAGATCTCATGTGAACATGCAAGTCTGAACATTCAAACCTGACTTTTCTGTAAAAAACTTCTTGCTTCCCTCTCTTCAAACTTGGCAGCTGGAACCAGCAAACTCTTCATGCAGCTGCTGCCTGCACAGCCATCGGGAGTCTGGGCTGAAGGCTCATTTGTCAGAGGTGTTCACCCAGGTGTTGGGTTTTTGCAGAGCTGAATTGGGTTATGGATCGGGGCGGCAGGAATCTGCTGAAAAATGTGTCAGAGTTTTTATAATAGCTCAAATCCCAATCACTAGAAAAATCTTGTATTCTAAAATACTAAGCTTCCCATTACAAAATCAAAGAAAATTAGTGTTTTGAATTAGTGAAAAGGTCTTCTAGAGATAAGATCCTCTTGGTATCCAGAAGGGCATGACATTTTTCACTTGTTTGCTCATATTAGGTATATTAAATGTGACCTCAGTGTTTAAGGTTGCTCAAACTGTAAGAGTTCAAAAGATTTTGGATGAGATTTTTTTAGTTTATTTTGCTAAGCCTCTGTAGTCATTGTAAATAATCATTCTTTTAAAGAACAAATAGTAAGAGGTCAAATAATCCATATATATGACTTTGTATTTCATTACAAAGGAAAGTTCACAGGAGAAGAATTGTATCTATGGTTGTTAGAAAGACAGCTATTTAAGAAGAATCATTGGTGTATAAGTAAAAGAAAAGCTTTGATCCAAAGAAAAGTGTATAGACTTGTGAAACGTTATTGATAATTCAAAAGATAATGAGGTATGAGGAATACTAGTTTTCAGCTGTTCACAGGCAAGCTTGATTAAATATCAAAGAGACAGAAGGAATGATCTTAATGTTTGTATGGTTAATGAGGGATAATTTTCTATAAGCTTGCAATTTAAGATTGGCAGGCTTATTTTAAATATCAAAGAAATTAATGAGCTTAGTCATTCTTTATGTTAATTCCTGATTAGCTTGTGTATTGAAAATTGAATGTAGGAAAAGAGCAATGGATTTTCTGTTTCTACTAATTTTTGTTAAACTTTATCATCAGTATCTCCAGTTCTTTGCAGCTAAGGCTTTGCAGTTCTCTTACCTTTCACAATACTTGATATTTTTTGTTTTGTGTCAAATTCTAATGTCCAGTGTCAGTAGAGGAATGTTAGCTCCTGTTTAAAATTAAATAAAAAATCACTTAGTCTACACTTTCAGTTTAAGAGATAACTTGAAAGCAGTAAGACACATACAAAGAAATAAATCCTTAAAATCCCAGTCCCTGGTTTTGGTAGCACTATTTTTCTTTTGGGTGGTGAGGCTTGATTCATGAGCTCTGAGTTGAAGTGACAGTGCAGTTGTCTGGTGCCCTTAGGATGGGAGGGAAACCTTCTGTGTTCTTATTGTTGTTAACAGACAGGTAATTTATAGCAGTAGATTCCAGATGCTGCAGTGCCAGAAAACACCTTTTTTCTTTTTTTTTAAATGTCATGCCTCATACTTTTTAAGTTACACAGCATTAACTCATTTTTCATAGATGTCCTAGCTGGAAGTTTAAATGTTCTCACCTTTGCCATCAACTTTGTGACTTCCAAAATTAGCTAGGAAAATTCAGCCTTTTGTTTTATTTTATTTTGCAGGAGAGTAAAAATTTCAGTGAGATGTCAAAGTCAACCAACACGAAAAATGTGGGAAAAAAATAATCAAGGTTCTGTTTAACTCATCCACAATCTGAAACAAATGTGCCAAATAGGAGTAACTGAAGAGCCATGGGAAAAGTCTCCTGGGAGGGAGTGTAGTCTTCATGGGTATAAGTTTTCAAACCAGTGGTACACACCATGAGAGCAGTGGAGGGGTGAACTCCTTTATCCTAAAAAGGTTGAGAAGGAAGAACATCTGATGATCCACACTAACCTTGAAGAAACTTCATGCTGATAGGGGTGGGAAGACAAGAGTGTTGATGAACTGCCAGCCTGGCCATGCTGGAACTGCCCAGGCCCCTGCACTGGTAGAACCAGACTCAGGAGTTGGGTCTGGGCTGGGGACTGTTGGGCTGAGCTGCACAAGGCTATTGACTACACAGGGCAAGACCTGTGGTCTGCTGTGGGCCTCTGCTTTAACTCTGGAGAAGTCACTTCGTGCTTCGCCACTGCTTTCTCATAATTTTTTGTTCCGTTAAGTGTCAAATGCTCTTTGATAGGGACTGCCTCACACTATTTTTTTTTATTCCCAGTAAAATGCAGTCTGGATCTCAACTGAAACATTTAAGAGCTACTGTTATTACAAATAATATATCATTATTGTATCTTCCACCCTCTTAATCTCACTTCAGATTAATATGTCTGTGCAGTAGTTTAAATTATAGAGCATTGCTAGTGTTTCGTAGCATATTATTGAGAAGAAAGGCACTAAAAGGCCTCCACTAAAAGGAGGTGCAGTGTGAATGTGATGTCCCCTTTCATTTTACAAATTTTTAATTTAATATAACTTTCTTTTTAATAGAGTAGAACTGGCTAAAATTTTCCACTGAGAAATATATTTTCCTTAAAATACTGTGGTTTTGTTTGATATGCAGGAAATTCTTATTACTGGTTAAAAAGGAAACCCCAAAAATAAGGTTTGGCATAGAAAATACTGAAACTTTTGCAATTTAAGGAATAATTTTCTTTCTATGGTATCAAAAATACAAATCAAAACAAAGTGAGTATTTTCATTTGGATGCTTAAACTCTTGATTCACAACAAAAAAATGATGACTCTAAACCTCTTTGAAACTTCTCACAGGAAAAACAAAAAACTTGGAGTTCTTCATTGCTTATGTGTATTAGAACCACAATGCTTTTCCAAACCACTCTGGTGTTAGTTGTTTAAAGCTGTTTTTAAATCCTTAGTGACTAGATTTGAGGTGTATGTAATTTGAAGACATGAACTTTTGTGACATGATGTAATCTAAGATGGACTTTGCAGAAACCTCTGCTGGGAGTTTGGGTCTGCCTGCTGTAGGAGACCTGGGAGACCTGGGGCATGGGAGAGAGCATCCTGTGCAGGAATGGGGTCTAACTGTGTGATACTCTCTCTCCAGCTCCAAAGGGTTCAAAAGATATTTTTGGTTTATATTTTTATTTGCATAGAGTGTTGTTTTTTTCTTTACAGAAGTTTAGAAGGAACTGAAATAGAATATTTTATTTCCCAAACTTGTGTTTTAAAGCAATGTTGTGCTAGTCCCTTGTGAAACCAGACTAATATACACAGTGCCTGGTGTTGAGTGAGGCAGCTGGCTCCCATTCTGACTGCTGGAGGTATGTCAGGATTAATCCAGTGTGTTTGTATTCAATTTCTACAGTTTTAGGTTCTTCACAGCATATTACACTGGACAGGGCTGTAATTCATGTAACTAAAGTTGACATTAAGTGTCATGCCTGTGCAGCTTCCAACTCTTTGTGTGCAATTGGCCTGGTTTTCTAGAGGAAAATATTTTAACTTTACATAGCAGTAGTTTTTCTGGAGGAAATGGGATAAAGTGAGAAAATTGTCCTGTGCTTGTACTGACATTTACAGCATAGTGGTGCAAAGGGGCAGAGAAAATTACTCAAAGTCATCTGTGCTCTGAAATAGTCATCAGATAGGTAGTTGTGACTCAGTAAGGGTTTTAAAAATGCAGTGAAATGCAGAGACCAGCAAGATAATGGAAATATAATGGTTTCCATTATAACCATCTCACTCTGGTTATAATGGAAAACTGAAGAAGGAATACCAAATGTAGTGCTCTGCAGGATGATGGATTCTGTATGATGAAGGTCTCTGGTAGTACTATGTCCACAGTAGGATTTCCTACTGTGACAACACATGTTGTCTTTTCATGTTTGATTGAGGATTTAAGCACAGGTGAAAACATTACAGATTACTTATTTGTGGATTAGAAAGGGAGGAGGTTTGTCTTACTGTTGTCACTTAGAGGTGTTACAGCAAATAAATGTGGCAGGATCCACAAGCAGTGTCAGATCCACAGTGCACAAAGGATAAACACAAGCATGATTTCTCCTGGTCTTGTATTAAATCCCCTCTGAGAGGCTTCAGGAATGGCTGAGCAACGTTAGTGTTCTGAACCAAGGATCCAAGGCACTAATGATTTCAGGGCTGGAAATTCTCTATTTGTTCTGTTTTGTCCAAGAAAAGATTTTCTCGATAGCAATTTGTTGATGCTGACTTTTTTGCTTATTTCCTTTTTTCAAGGGAATATTGTCTAGTTAAAGGCTGAAAGCCTCAGTCTTCTTATTATAAGGCCCTTCAAATACCAAATAGATTCTGCTCTCTATATTCAGGGCAGAAGTTCCACCAAAATCTGTGTACCTTTGAACTCTAGGTATGTTTCTAAATAAAAATATGCTTCAGCAACGCTTCAGTCAAGTAACTGTTCCTCTCAGGTGTGCTATAGTCCAGGTACCCAGTGACAAATCCATGACTGGTGGCTTTCTGGTAGCAGTACTCTTTGTGCTGCCTCTTAATTTGGTCATTTTTTATGCAGGGAACTAGTTTCCAGGTCCAGTACAGAAGAATCCTTTCATTTGCTGGCCTAGATACCTTCTCTTGCAGTAAACACAGACCCCAAGGAACAAGCTGATCTTAGGGCAATTGTAAATCAGTTTCTCCATTCAAACCTGCTTTTCCTTTCCTTTCACACAGGTTGATAAAGTGTGTGGACAGCCCAAACAACAAGAAGGGACCCTGTCATCGGACAATATAGTGCCAGTGAAGGAAGTGACTGAAACACAGACATTCGTGATGGCTCGTTCTAGTCTGAACAATAAAAGAAGGTAACCCTAAGCAACAGTTGCTTTGAAATAAACTCTCTGCTCACACTCTGTACTTGAAATGTAGCGTTCAATCCAGAGCTGCTGTTCTGCCACCCTACCTCTGTGCTTTCCAGCCGTTGCCATCACTGCTAGTGACGCAGATGTGTTTGTGGCATTACACTGCAGGTCTCTCCAAGAGAACCTTGTTACAGGCCAGTGTTGATGTTATTACTTAGCATGAAAGTGTTCGTTATTTCTAGAAACTTTCAATGAAAATGGTAAAAGCTTTCATCAAAAAAGTCTGAGTAATTTCCAGAGTTGAGTCTAAATTACTTAAAATACAACTGCATAGGCCTTTAAGGACTTGACCGTATCCAGGGGCAGAGGTGGGAAGGGGGAAAGAGTGAAAAGCAGTGATTCCTTGCCCTCACACAAAGTCAGTCCCTCATTTCACAGGGTTGGGGAGAGGCAATAAGATCCCTTGCAATCTCCTTGATTTGTTACCTAACAGAGCGAGAGCAGAGGCATTTATGTTTAGGCTTGTTGTGTCTGTCTTGGCTTCTGTTCTTCAGCTGCATGCCAGTGGAGACACTAGGCAGCTGAATTGCTGCCACTGACCTTGGCAGGAGCATTCCTGCTCCCAGACCTCCTAGTTTGTCTTTCATTTTCCTTGTGTAGCTTCTGGATTAGTTTCCTGTAAATTCTAAGTGGGGTGAGAAGGATGTCTTTGCAATAGATGATACAGGAGTAGATGTCAGGTCCAACTGACCCTAAAATCACAACGATGTATATCTGGCTAACGTGTTGTTCTCTGTAACACCGGTATGAATCTGGAACAACTTCAGCTAATTGAGTGGAATTGTGCTGGATTTACGCCTCTGTCTAAGAACAATGTCTGATGTGCCCAGGGAGTCCATGTGTATCTCTGTATGTGGGACAGGTAGATGACAGGCAGAAATATTAAAATTTCAACAGCCTGGATTCTGGAGTTTGAGTTGTGAAGATGAGATATTTATCCATTTCTATTTCAATTCTGATTTAATCTTGCATGAATGAAACAAATACTGCTTTAAAAGATAAAAGTAATAGGAGCAAGCTAAGTTTTTTGAGTGATAGCAATACTTTTATCCCTTTTGTAATTTAAAATCAAAACACAACAGTTTGTGCTTCTGCTTGGAGCTAATCAATTTATACCATGCAAGTCAGAGACAAGAGCATTAAGAGAATTAAATTAATAGATTCAGCAGTAATAATCCAAAGAACAGTTGTAGTACGATTAATAAAATAACAAAGAGCCCTAGGCCATCTTCTGTGTAACTCACTGACTTCTCTGGGACTTACACACTGTCAACCAAAAAGACAGAATTGCCAACCTATTAAGAGGTAACCTCTTAAACAGATGCAAATTGGTGGGTTTAATTCAGTTCTTTCTCAAATGAGGATCTGCTCCCCCCCCCTTCCCAAACTTCTAGAATTATTTCTTTATTGACTTTTTAAAATGCAAGTCTTGTAGATGGAAAAGAAAAATATGCTAAAACTAATATACTCTAAACTAGGCAGTTTTCAAAAATTGGTCTGTACACTGAAAATTAATTTATCAAAAACATCTAAACTAAGACCATCCTTAAACAGTTAGCATAAATTATTACTGAAATATTGTTGATAAGTATTGTGGAGAGCTTGTGCAGCAAAAATGAATGATGGAGCCATGCCATAAGTAATAACAAGTGGAGAATATTTTTAATTTTTCCCCAACTTCCTATAAAACACATGGCCATGAAGCTTCTACTTTAGTTCTTGGAAACAATTGTGAAATAGTAAATAGAGTGAAATACACAGAGGTTGGTTACATCACTGTGTTGTTCATCATCTATCATTTAATCACATATGATATCAATAAAAAACTATTTTAGGTAATAAAATTTTATAATGGATGGGTGAAATCATTCCTGCAGTGGGTTGTCTAAAATGCACTTAGAGTGACAGATAACTGCTACAGGGGATCTAGATTATGAGAGTAATTAAGTGAATCTTTTTGGTGCCATTCCTTCTGGCTGTTTGAAAAATGAAGAGCAGTAAGGTCAGCCACTGTCAGTTTAGGTACAAGGTCACACAGGGAATCAACATGACTCCAGACTTTGAGAATAAGGAAAGGAAAAGAGAAGGAATGGGCCAGCACTCTCCAAGTAAACAGAAAAGCTGTGGCTCATTCCCTTAATGTGACAGAATATTCCGGAGCTCTAAGAGAAGAACCTGGTTAGCAGATCTGTAGCTGAAACACCAATAAAATGTGTCTTCTTGTCTCTTCTGTAGTGCCTGCTTAGAGATTCCCTTAAAAACCTAGTGCCAATTATCTTGTATCTACATATGTATGTTTGCTCCAAAGGCATTACATCTTTGCAAGGCCTGTTACAAAATCAAGCTCCTTTTTCAAAGGGTTTCCAGACCTCTGGTTTCGGCTGCTCAGTAGAGCCAAGGCTGCTCGTGCAGTTGAAGAGTGGGACTGTTAAGATGGTGTCTCTTTGCCCGACATCTTTTTTCTGGATTGGGTGTTTTTTGAGTCTGGCTAGAGGCAGTCCTTCTTGCCCTCCACTGCTCTGCACAGTATAGTCCTGCATGGTTCCTGAATTCATGTAGCTACTGAATCTTCTTTTGTGGTAGTTGAACCCTTCTCTGCTCCTCTTACTCTCATGGGTTCCTGGAAAATTTCCCATCTTTCTTTATTTTCCCCTGCATTCCATTTCTACATAAAAAAATACGCAACACCATCAGGGAAAATAGTGTAAGAAGCTGGAATTTTAATAAACGTTCTATGATCTTGTAGGAAATCTTTTGCTCTGTTTAAGCTGAAAAGTGTAAGTTTGATCTGTAATTTTTAGTAATTTTTTTTTAACGTTACACAGTCATATTCAAGGATTAACAGAAACTGGCAGAATTTCTGTGGTCGTCATTTTTTAATGTGGAGGTTGCTATAACATGTAGAGATGACAAGAAAATGAAAAGCATATGATGGTACATGGCATGTACATGGCATGTACAGAATCTCAATCAGTAAATTGGAAGTTAGTGCTGAGTTCAGCACAAAATATTATTTTGGCCAGGATCCGGACTCCTAGCAAAGAGCAGCAAAAATACTGCCCTTCTAGCATATCTGCTGCATGCAATGTTTCAAACCACTAAACATAGACTGCTTAGATCTCTGTGGAAAAATGTTATGTTTAGCAAAGAACCATAACATAATATTAGGTCCTGAATTGGAGGAGGCAGGCTTTGAAATGGTATTTTGTTGGGATTTCTTTGTTATACTGTAGACTTAAGGATCTTTTATACATCTTAAACGATTTTGAGGGTTTTGGGGTAATGTTTGAAGTCAATAGCATCTATTTTATTTAAAATTAACTATCCATTGAGTCAGGCATCAGATGGCATTATTAAAATTTGAGTATTAAACTGCTAATACAAAACAGAGTATTAGTGCCAGATGAAACTTAACTTACCGTGGAAACAAGTCAACATTTCTGACTGACTGGCCAAGGCAGAAGTTTCAGCAGGTCCGGATTTTCCCTCTTACAAATCCTCATTTTCATTTTTGACTGCCTGTGCTGGAATCACTGCTTCAGTGGTGACAGGTGATACTCACCTGATGGTCAGTGCAGGTCCATCTTCTCCTGTGGCCACCCCTGCCATCAGCTTGCAGCAAGTACAATGGCGAAGCCACCATTGGCAAGTGCCGTTGAGCGTGTATTTCAGGGAGTCGTGCACTACTCCAGCTGCTGCCATTGCTTTATACATGAGAGTACGGGTATGAGAAAGAGAATGTGGTATCAAATCATGTAAGTGGAAAATTCATCTTGATGTTAATGTTAAATACAATGTTTAACATTAAGTAAGGGACCTTGGGATATCAGTGCCACAAAATACATTTGCATTAAATTAACTCCCAGAGTTATTTCCACAGATTTTCCTCCTGTATAACCTTGTATTTCTTGTATACCAAGTATAACCTTGGAGCCTGTTTCTCTTTTTTTTTTGGAACGTTGGTTGGTTTTTTTCTTTTTTTTTAGTGGTGCAATCTGACCAGAACCAAAGAGCAAAAAATATCTGTATTCATGTTATTTATTAACAGTCAGCAAATTGCTCATTGTATCAGAAAATTAATGCAACTCATTTGTATCCCCCTTCCCATGATGCTTGTTCTAAACTGTTTGCCATTGTTTTCTTGTACAGCCTCATGTATTTACAGTACTTCCATTTGGTATCAGTTATAGTTAATTTAAGTACCACTGAATTTATTTTCAGCTTTTTGCTGTGTGTGCTGCATTTGTAATTGTGTTCTTATTTGAAAATGATTGAGAGAAACAATCTCAGCTGTATTTTTTCTTTCAGTATTGCATTGACATTTTTAATTGCATCTATACTTTGGAAAAATCTCATGACAATTTTCCTCCTTATTTGTTTTCTTATATAATCCTATGCATGTGCTTGATGACCTTTCTTTCAAGTAATTTTTACTTTTCTCTTTTGTTTCTCATTTCTTTTCCTCATTTGCCTGAATTCCTGCTTCTCCCCTACTCCCCAACCTCTCCTGGTTGATGCTTATTCTCCCCGGCCTATTCCAGTTCTCTGCCTCTGAAAGCTTCAAAGAATGACAAATCAAGAAGTTTGAAAAAAATCTCTCGGTAAGAATGAAAACAAGGTGACATACTTTGTTGTCTTTACACGTAGCTTATCTCCATTGCAAGCTGCTGTTTCAGCTGTAATCTAGGAGTTGGCATACTTTTGATTACTGCTTTTATATTGTGGGGCACTGGAAAACTGTACATTTTCTATCTAGTGTGTTTAGTTTTAGACTGATGAAAAGTAAATATTTTCACTTGTTAAGATTGAGCTGGACACAGAATTCTCTCTTTGTTAAGATGCTACTTTGAAATGTCAGAACCCCACTCCGATGAAAAGGCAAAGGAGTTTAAGCCTCTTGGGGCGACCTAAGATGAGCTTTAAACTCCTAAAAAGGTGTTCTTTTCCTCCTGCAAAGAAAACTCCATTTTAGAACCTGTAAAATCTTTAGTATCTGTGTCACCTTTCATAATGTATATTCTTAGGCTGTTCTGTCAGGTAGGTGGCTTTCTGTCTGGGCCTAGCTATACTCTATAAATACTTACAGCTTGTATTTGTAAGTTTGTGATCAAGAGGTAGAAATACTGATACCCTCATCGTAAGCGCCCAAATTCCTGCTTTTTTTCTTTGCTTAATATGAAAGCTTTCCTGCTTTGTCAGGTAAGTTAGTTCCTTAGGACCACGTGATGACTAATTTATCTAGAGCAGAATTTCATCACACAAGATAAAAGGGATGGTTAAATGCTTTTGAGAAAGCATAGGGAGCTGTGGGGAGGGATGACCATGCCAAACCTTGTAGGGGTAGGGACCTTGCAGTGGATATAGATATTGTTTCAAGCACCTGTTGCTCCCAAGAGAATAATAAATCCCGACTGGTTTTGTGCCGAGTCCATCCAGCCATATCCCCAGGCACCTCTACAGTGTCCCCTTACAGCCTGCCAGGCAGAAACATCATAAACCAGAATGAGCCCTTTGGCCTTCCCAATGGGACCGTTGAGGGACTTCTGAGACACAGAGATAGCTCTGTGATAGATCTAGCTCAGTTTTTGTGCCTTGCATCTTGTTCTTAATACCTTTAACATCTTATACCAAATAGGAGCTTCTATAGCTGTGGAGACAGGGTAATTTCTCATTCTGACACACTCTCAATTATGTGCTGAATTAACACTTGTTTTGTTACAGTTTATTTTTATGGCTACCTCAGCCAGATAGATACTATGGGTATAATCAGATTATAAAATAGGCAGCAGTTTGCCCACGAGACTTATTTCTGTACACACATGGTCAGAAATGAGCTGTTTGTGCTGACCAGAAGCAGTGGACAGGTGAGGTGCCAGACATGGTGACAGAGAAATTTCTTTCTAATAATAATAATACTATGACACAGATAGTGATGATGGGGAGGAATTGGTCCCACCAGATCTCAAAGACATGACTTCCTGTGTACTGTTGTTGCATGTGTCCTTATAGCATATTACAGATTTTGTGATGGGGTGTTAGATTTAGGAAGCCTTTTCCACTCAGGAGTTTGTTGACAGGGTTCTTAATTCATCTCACACGTGTGTGGGAAATGGAGAAATACTCACTTCCAGTAAGAGAAAAAAAGCCCACTCCTTTAATGCTTTCTTACAATTTGTTCATCTCTTTATACAGTGATAGTAGGTGTAGGCTTTTTCAAATTCTGTGTGAGATATGTTAAGGTAATTTTTTTAAAACCACACTTTTTATGCAATTGTGTTAAGACTGGTCTAAGTAAGACTGGATGATACGTAGGCATAGAAATAGAAATAAATCAACTTGTTGTGACTTAGTTTCTGAAAGGGTTGTAAACTCTTTATCTTGTGGTGGATTAAATTGACAGGGGGTTTAAACCATAAGTGTACTGTTCTGTTGTTAAATGTCTTCTTCCTACTTTACAGGGAGTTCATCAATTACATGAAGCGATCCCGAACCTTTCACGCCTCTATAGCAGAAAGGCTGTGTGATGGAGACCTGGTGATGAGAGACAGCTCAACATGCTGGAATGGAGAGGATGTTGTAGAAAGGTAAAGTTTCCAGAAAAAGTTTTCCCTGATGGTGAAAAAGGTGACTTCGTGTCCTTCTGCTGGTTTGGAAGCATTCTGGGAAGTTGTTTCTCCTGCATGGTGAATTTGATGCTTAATTGAGCAGGGGTTTTGCTAAAATAGAAGGTTGTTAATGCTGTGTTTTATGTATCTGTATGAAATACAGTGGAGCCCTTTCTTGAAGGGCTGCTTGGTATAGTCTCTTTCTTTAACTAGAGAGAGTCAGCTCTTTATCTGTAGCGAGATCTTATCCTCTAGAGATCTGTTAGCAAGCAGTACCTCTGTGACTGACTGGAGGTTCCTTCCAGTCTGCCATTAATAGACTCATTATTGCAGAGCTGAACAGTATGTTTGGCCATAATTAGAAAATATGTAGCTCTCCCTGCAAATGTCTCAGAAAAATACAGTGACCAAGCCATTATGTTTTTAAAGAATTTCCCTGCCGTTTCTTTTCAGAGTTTCTGCCATAGCACTTTGAGTAACAGCTGTTTTTAGAATTGCCCTTGTTCTTACCAGAGCATGTTCTGCAAGAATTCTTGTAAAGTAACAATTAATAAATGCACTGTTCCATGTTGGTGGAGAAACTAGAAACTCTGTAGGGTGAAAAGATCTTTCTAGTCAGCTAGTTCTTTTCCCTTCTGTACTTTATCCCAGTCCTTCCCATCACCATTTAGAATCCAAACTGGAAAATACACTTATACTCTCCATGAGCTAAATTTCTTGCTGTCATTCCTCTTACTCTGTATAACATGAGGCAACACTGCCCTGAAGAGAAAAAGAGGTATTCAGAATACAGCTCTATCTGTTACTATCACTGTCAAAGTACACATCAGTTTTTGCAGTGAGTGCTGGTTGGAAGTGTGCCCGGGAGTGTTTTCCAAAGATGTCTTTTTGTCAAAAGAGAGACATTCCATAGTATTGTGTTGGCTTTTGTTATTTTTTCTTTTTGAAGGGAATTTTGTGATCTGTAGCAGTTTTAAAAGATAAAGTTCTAGCATTCTGTTTTCCTGCTTTAAAACAATGTTCATGATTGAACATTGTTTTGTAGGAACTTATGGAGTAATTCCAATGTGGAACAAAGAGGGATGTTACAATTATAGGTTGTCCTATTAAAAGGAATTCTAACTCCCACACAGTTCTGCTTAATTTCTCATGTATAAATAAGTTCAACTTAATTATGTCGGAGATGCTCAGAGATAAATACAACTAGCACACTCAACAATAACTTTCAGGTTTAATATTTCAATTATTTATTTGCATTAGGAATTAATTGTAGAAGCATTTTTTGAAGATTTTGGCAACAATGCAGTACTCTAAATATTAATGTATAGTGAATGTAATGTGGACAATGTCAATACTTCTAATCAGTATTTGCATTTCAGAGTCCTGTTTGTGGGTAACATGTTGCTGGATGCACAGTTAAGTCTCAGAACAAACAACTTTCTAGCAAGAACAAAATAAGAAAAGCAAACCCAAGAAAAACATTTTCTGTATCAACTCTATGAACAAAAAACAAAATAAAAATTTAGGTTTAATTTCTATTTTATTTTGTTTAGGAAAAAACCCCCACCCCATTTAAATTGCTGATATACATGTTCAGGAAGACATGAAGATGAAAACTGTTGTTTTTTTCCCTGTGCCAGTCTGTAACTTTCCCAGAGCTGGAGACATGTAGAAAAAATTTCAGGTTTGAAAAGGGTATGAAGATGGGAAAAGTATCAGAGAAAAGAATGAGACCCCTCATATTTTGAATTAAAAAGCAAAAAGAAAGGAAAAAGAACCCAAATCTTCACCCCAACAATAACATTAAAAAACCCCAAACCTTGAAATACATATTTCTAATTAACATATTAAATAGGCAAATTAGAAAATAAGAGTTTACATTCACATGTGTAGTTAGACAGCAGTATTGTATGTATTTACTGGTTCTGTCACCGTGTTGATTGCATTAAAAGTAGGCAACTTCCTGGGCAGCCTGTGCTGCCAGCAGTGCCACACAGTGGCACGGTCACGGAGCCTGCTTGCTGGCAAGTTTTACTCCTTTTATCATCTGTTTTGTAGTCTTGTCACCAGTTCTCCCCACATGAGGAATAAACCTGTCCTGGTGATGCCCGATGATGCATTTCTCTTTACTCTTTCTCCTTTCTCAGGAGACCAGAGGATTAATTATCAGCAGTAGTAAATGACTCTGAACTCAAAATAGGCCCTTATTCTTAACTCTGTATCAGAAAATAGACCACCCCCATTAATCTGGTGGATCTCTTGTGAACTTCAGTTTAAGGTTACTCAGGCTGTGGAACTGGCAAAAGCTGCAGTTCCTGTTTCCTCGCTGCTTCTTGCATTTCATAACACCATTTGAAGGCTGAGCGATATTTATGCTGCGTACTAATTGGCATTCAAGCCCTTTAAGAAAAACAAAATCAACCTTTAAAAACAATTTGACATGCAAATGCAGCCTGAAACAATAGAAAATTATTAGTCACAAATGGGGATTGTACATTCAATTAGTAGAGAGGGCACTTGGGGTCTTTCAGAGGATCTGATAAACAGGATTCTCATCGCAGTTTTTAATTTTATTATAATTCTCTGGATTGTGTTTTATCATGTTTAAATCAATGCACTAGCGAGCAGAAAAACCCCTTGAGCTGCCAGTAAATACACCATAAAAAGAACTGTATTGTTTCCACCAGTTTGAGAATATATTCTGACCTCCTCTTCGGGTGAACAGCAAAACATGGCTTTGCTGGGACTCCCCTGTTGTCACTTCAGGGCTTTTGAAGATATTAGAAATACTTGCACCAGGAGTACTGCCTTTCTCTTAATTATTCTTTTTAGTAACTTGTTCCTGGAACAAGACTTCATGTAAGATGTAGTCTGTGAGGCTAATAAATGGTCTGAGTATATAAAGAATGCTCAGAGAAGATGAGGTGAGAACAGAAAATCTGGAAAAATATTTTGCAAAGTAAAGCAAGCTTGGAGAAATTTCTGTGCTGGAGCCTTTCTTCCCTGGCAGTGTGTCAGATCAGTATTTCTATACCTGGTCAGTTGAAGAAGTTGCAGGAAAAGTTGACAGCGTGGACCATTATGTACTGCCAGGACCAGACTACATTCACCTAAGAACTCTAGAAGGACTAAAGGGTTAAATAGTTGAATAACTCATTGTGATACAATATTTTAATTATGACTACTCTAATAGTAGATGATGGAAAGATGTGAAATGTGAAGACATCATTGTATTTTTAGCAAAATTAAGATTTCAGAAAGGTATGGCTGGTAAACTTGCTATATAACAGTAAAATCTGTAGAAAATTGAAGCTGAAGATGAACATGATATTTAGACAAAAGGAAACACGATATTGAGAGTTTTCAGAAGGAGGTAACAAGCCTGTAGCCAGGGTGGGTTGCTATAGACCGCTTGGATTCCTGGTAGATATTTGATAAGCTCCTTCATACAAGGCTGATAGAGATGAAGATAAGGGCAGGTTATAAATGGTCACGAGTTACAGTAGGAAGAGATCACCAGCAGCAGTGTGTGGAAGTTTGTGCTGGAACCTGTGCTGTTCATCTGTCATAAAAGACCTGTGAAGGAGAGCGAATACAGAGGTGACAGCATGTGCTGATAGGTATCCTGGATGGAAAACACAAAGGTCAGCTCTGGTTAATTGTGTGAGAATCATGTGACATAGAATGATTAGGCAATAAAATGTCATGTGAAATTAAACATGGGCAACTGTCAAGTGATTCACACGAGAAGAACAATCCAAATGTTATGTACAGAATGGTGTGCACTGAGGTGGCTTTCACTGCTCCAGGCACATGGTGTCTGCAGTTCTGCTCTCTGTCAGGCTTGGAAAGACAAAGCACAAACACAAATGTACAGAGAGAACAACAGTGATGAGGATGATCAAGGGCATGAAATGGATCCTGTATGTGGAACAGCAGACACTTGAGCCTGACACAGAAAAGATAGAAAAGGAATATGATAGTGGTCTATAAAAATCATGTGCTTTATGGAGGTGCTGAACAGGGATTTGCTCTTCACTGTCTCTTTCATTACAAGAATGAGATGCATCTTCTTAAATTAGTGACAGCTCAAAAACAGGAGTAGATATTCCTTTGCTAAAATTTTGATTAAGCTGTGAAACGTCTTGCCTCAGAAAGTTTGAATGTTTAAAAAAATGGATGAATTCATGAGCCAATTCAGCTTATAGGAGAGCAAGTTGTAAAATTACTATCTGAGCAGATAAAAGACAACCAGGTGCTACAACCAAACCTCTGCCTCTGGTCATCCTTAGGCAGCTTTTCCCATGGACTTTTTTTCTGCAGGGCCTAAACTGCAGGAACCTTCCTCTCCTCAGGAATGTCTCTTCAACTAAGCTAAATGCTGGCATTGAAACAGTTTCTACATTCTCCCTGGCCATTGTTAATAAACAGGATTTGCTCTCTCAGGTCTCAGCCTCATAAATGGCAGACTAATACAATACAGTGCCCGAGGACTTTTCCAAAAAGCTCATCTTGAGATTTTTTTCTTGATGTCAGGTTTGCATCTTTGCACAAAACATGGATTCCCCTTTAGAACTCCTTTTCATGAAGTTTGGCTTTTTGTGAAGGCTTACCTAAGGTAGAGTAACCTTATCAGAGAGAGCTGTTTCTGCTGCTAGAGAAGGGAAAAGGAGATGGGGTCTCAGTGGCAGGTTTTTGAGGTGTGCCTGTGGACAACAGAAGAGGAATCATGATTTGGAAATAGCACTTTAAGGTACCAGAGGGCTGTGAGTACAGTGTTAAAGTTAGATAATAATTCCATCTTTCCAACTCTGCCTGCCTATGTGTCTCTTGCAGTTTCTATTTCAAGAGATGAGAAGCCATCATAAATAATAAATAGACAAGCAGTAATCTGTGTATAGAAGAATTAAAACATTATGAGTGCATTTGGTATTCATTATAGCCAATGTCAGGTGCTGCACACTCTTTCCCCATGGCTGGACCATTGGCTCTCAGAAGAGGCCAATTGCCCTCTGAAAACTATTGGCTGCAGTGCAGACACTCAGCCTTCAGGGCTGGAGGGGGAAAGTTGCTCCGGGTCATGTTTGGCAGCCTCAGCACTTGCCTTTCAGATGCCAGTGACAGCCTTCTCCTTTATATATCCTGGCTTAATTCTGAAGCAAAGAGGATGTTGCAGCATTGCTCTGCATCTCCTGAGCTCTGCTAGAAGGTACATTCTCAGGGCAGCCCCCAAGGACATGTTGTTACCATGCAAATGGACATGTGCCTGTGCCTTTAGCATGACCATTTAAGAGATACTCATGTCACATGATGAACGGCGTGTCAGGATCTCAGGATTTATGAAAATTGAGACGTCTGTTCCCAACTGCCTGCATGTAGGGACTGTCCCACAGAGGAATAGATGCTGTAACATCTTAGGTTATTCCTACAGAAAGTGTTGCCATTTCATAAGTTGAAATTTAGAAGCTGACATATGCTAGTGAGAACTGTAAGATTGCTGCTACTATTTCAAATCTTGTTTCTTTTAAGGAATGAGCACTTGTGATTACTTTGATGTACCCTAAAATGCACAACATCTCTGTTGAAATACTCCAGTAAGCAAAAACCAGCTTGAGTCTTACAGTAGGAAAACGTGAGCTGGTAATGAAGAAGAAAAATAAGTGACTGGCTTAGTTGCTAGTGGTGGTGGGTGCTTGGATCTCTGTAGCGAAGCCCCCTTTTCTCAGGTGCTGAAATATGCTTTTAGGCTGTGTCTCTGCACAGTAAGTATGGATCTTCAGAGAAAGGGATGGTGCTGATAACCAAACGCCCCTGCTTTCTCTACTGTGGAGGTTTTACTTCAGACTAGCTCTGGAACATTCCTGGGGACTGAACACTGCTAGCATCCTTAAAGTGCATCCTGAGTTTCATTGAAAAAGAATCTGGTTCTGAGACTGCAATGTAAACTGGAGCATGAGAAATGGTGACACTCAGGGGTTTAACAGAAAAGTATAAACCTGATCAGAACTAATGTGATAATGTATACACACCTGGTGGTCACCTGGGCACCTGTATTTGAAGTCTGGGGTCTGAAACTGTAATTACCTCAAATAATAAGTACTTAGAGGCTGTAATTAGCATATATATAAAGTTTGTTAAAAAATTATATCAAGGCAATCTATTGATGCAGTTAGTCTGTGGTGACAGTTCTGGTAGCAGGCTGCCCCTAACAGTGAGGTGGTGTCAGACTGGGCTGGCTCACAGCAGAAATGTCCCATCCCAGAGCTGAGCCGGCCTGTGCTGGGTGTGTGAGACCTAATGAGATCACAGCAGGTACTGACGTGGCTGCAGGTGGTAACCTGAATCCAGGCTCTTAGCTGCTTTTGAGGCTGTATTTTCCATTTACAAAATAAAAAAAACCACCTTGTTAGAACAGTGTCAACGTTCAGGTTGACTCTGAAAAAGAAAACTTTCAAAAGTTTGGCAGAGAAATCGTTCCCTGGAAGAAGCAAATCTGAACCCCAACCATCACATGCAGCAGCTTTACATGACTTTTTCTAAGCAAAGGGTCATGACACTTCTAGATCAGTGAATCATTTTACAAGTTAAAATTGCACTGTAGGTGTGCAATTTGTTTTAGGAGTTATTGCTACTTGATGCCTAACTGTGGAACAGGTTGGAAGTTTCTACAGAATTAGGAGATTGAAGAAAGGGATGTTACTGTTTTATTATTAATTTTTAAGTGAGTGACAGGATTCCTATCAGCTTCAGAGATTTTTCTTTTTCCAGGCTCGTCTTCGTGTCATATGATTATTTTTCCACACACAAAGCCGGAGTAGGAGGAGGTCAATTGACAGGAGTTTGGGCAAGCTGGTAGAAAAGCCTTCTTGAAAATGACTCTAAGGAATTTTGTTTGTTGCCTGTCAATTTCAAGAGGAAATTTCCTGAGTTTCCAAATTAAGTGGTCTTTTTCTTATTGCTTGATCTGAAATAAGGATGGGAGAAGAGGTAGAAAGATTCTGCTGGTCAGACACAGCTTTCCCTCGCACAGGTACAAATCCCATCATCATTTCAGATGTATCTGTGTAGGTGTGTATGGGTGGATTTTTTCTGGAATGGGTTTCTCTGAACGTGGCAGACTTTGCGATTGGTATTACATAAAAATGTTCGAGACAGGGTAAACTCTTCATTCTTGTTTCTCCAAATCTGCCTTGGTTTTTTTAGTGCTCTGAGGAATTAAAAGGTAGTAAAAACATTCATATCACTGAAGTCTACAGGTTTGACATGTTGTACCCTGATTTGGCAGAGGGTGGGGGTGAGGGAGAGATTCTTCTACAGCAGTTAGTTTTCAGATTGGGATCAACTTTCTCAGGAAATTTCAAGCCTAACGTTTTGCGGTTAAAAACTTGAATACAAAAAAGGCTTTTAAAAAACAGATTAACAGGAATATAAGAGATGGATGTTTGAAACACCCAGTAGGAATCCACACTTCTTTTCCTTTCTTCTCTCCCTCTGTCCCTTGTTTTTCCTGGGAGTTTTGCATTAAGTGGAGAGATTAGGGGACACCTGTCCACAGGCTTGAGCAGATCATGTCATGGGTTGTTAGGCTTTCAGGGCCTGTGCAAGCTGACTGAGAAAGGAAGTGACAAATCATAGTGATTTCCTTTTCTCAGAATGTTTTTCTTTAGGACGTTCAATTTTTCTGAGTTTAGTGCTTTCATTGACCCCTTTCTCATTTCTATAGGCTCTAGCAAGCAGCCACCTGGATATGGAAAACAGATAATAATTTAGCCACAGCATTCTTAAAAAGCATTTAACTTCTGTTATTCTTTTGCCATCAGTATAAAGAATTACTGGAGATATATCCATTACTGTAATTTATAAAATATTATATCTTTTTGCAGTATTTTGCATGTTTTAGGGTGTTTTCCAGGGCTTGTGCTGTCCTTGTTATTTTTCATTTGGTTAGATTTTTTTAAATCATGGAATCAAATTATCCCAGCTTGGGAGGAACCTCAAGGATCATCTGATACAACCTTTCTTGGCAAAAGCACAGTCTAGACAAGGTAACCCAGCACCCTGTCCAGGCAAATCTTACAAGTGTCCAATGTTGGAGAACCCACCACTTCCTTGAAGAGATTATTCCAATGGCTGATTGTTCTCATTGTGAAAAATTTTCCTCTTGTGGCCAATCGGAATCTCCCCAGAATTAACTTGTAATTCATTACTCCACATCTTTTCCATGTGACTCCTTGTAAAAACAGGAGTCTCCATCTTCTATTAGACACCCTATAAATATGGGTAATTGGTCATGAGGTCTCCCCTAAGCCTTCTTTTCTCAAGGCTTAACAAACCAAATTCTCTCAGACTTTCCTCATAAGGCAGACTTCAAGTCCTTTGGTCATCTTGGTGGCCCTTCTCTGGAGCCTGTCCAGCCTGTACACATCTTTTTTGCATAGCAGGGACCAAAACTGAACACATTATTCCAGGTGTGGCCTGGCAAGTGATGAGTAGAATGGGATAACAACTTCTTTATGTCCTTAGAACCGCAGTTCCCTTCAGCTTGGAAGGGGACCTCAGGAGTTCTCTGGTCCAACCTCCTGCTCAAAGCAGGGGCTGCTGATCCCAGAGATTGAATCAGATTCCTCAGGGCTTTATCCAGTCCAGTTTTGAAAATTTCCAGCGATGGAGACATCATGAGCTTTCTGGGAGACTTGTTCCAGTTCTTCACTGTCCTCGGGCTGCAAAAATTTTACCTTCTCTCCAGTCAGAACCTCTCTAATCTCAAATTTTCTCTGTTATTTCCTGTCCTCTCACTGTGCACCATAAAGTGTTTGAAAACCTGAAAGTCTTGAAGGCCATGCTGGCAGCAAACTAACCAGTGCAAATGCTCAGGAGACTCTCCTAATAGCTGTCAGATGCACTGAGAGACACAGAAACCTGCATTATTTTCTGTTTTTACAAAGTGAGACACCTCACTGCTGGTAGAAAGAAGCAATTCAATTGTAAACACAGAGCATTATGCACAGGATGAGATTGGAACTGTTCTTAGACCAGTCACTAAGCTGTGACTCTTAGATAAAATACTTAGGATATGAATAGTGCCACCACAGAGCACTGTACTAAACTCACAGAGCACTTTTAAAACTCACAAAGCAAAATCTATTTAATTAAGAAAACATAGGAATATAAGGAAGTAATTATTTCAATATGGAGATAATATTTGTCTTTGTTTTTAATAGGAATAAATTCAATTTCAGTTCAGTTGGAGAGGATTTCCTAAAAAGATGTTAGGCAGCTTTCGGTTACGGACAGAAAATATAGTTCAAATGAATGCATAATATGTTGTGAAAGTGAAGCTGTTTCATGGCATTTCACCAGTACTAGCAAACAAAAATAATTGGCTACTATTGGATGTTTTGTGTGTCTATAACCCCTATCAAGTGATTTCTTATGAAAAGGAAGCACACAAATTCAACTAACAAGCTGTGTTCAATCTGCAAGAGTTATTAAAAAGCCATATAGTAACGCCTAGATGTTTTTTCTTCTGCAAAGTCAGAGAGGCCAAGATGGTAAGCTGATAATAATTGAAAGAATTGCATATTTAGTGCCAGAAAGGACATCACTGAAACATCTCCCAGGGGGTTATGGGAATATACATACATAGAAAGGAATGTCTTCTGTGGTGATAAGAGATTAATGCCCTGTAGGATCCTGTGGTTAGATTACACTTCTGCTTCTTGTTCTGGCTCTATAAAAATCATGAGCTGTTACATCTTTAATCCCATGGGAGAGGAGAGGGGACTGTCTGTCTAACAATGAACAGACGTGTTATAATGCCATGAAATAGCAGAAAACTCCTTGATGACAATCTCACTCTCACCGTAACACAGGTTGGGGAAAAAAATGGAATCAGGAAAACTGCTTCCTACTTGTAAAATTGTACCTAATGAATTTCAGTGCTGTTTGAACACACTGACCACAGGAAGGGACGATTGTTTAGAAAGCTGTGACACATCACTAGAGTTCTCTAACTGTTGAGATTACTTTATAGTTTACCATTGATGACCACAGTAGTTATTTTTCTCTGCAAATTGAGAAGATGTATTTACTTAGTCAGGGACCATTTCTAATATTGCACAAGGCTAAGCTTCAGGCACAGGCTTTCAGCCCCAACTGTCTGTTCAGTACAAAGGATATCTGTTACCCTTTTGGGACCATCTGCAGGGCTGTGTTAAAGAACCGGGACACGGAGCTGAGAAGAGAGTGATCATGGCATATATGTGTCCCTTAACTACTTGTGAGTAAGGTACCTCCTCTGCTGGAGAAGAGCTACCAACATCAAAAAGAGTCTCTGCCACAGTCACTGTATCCTGTGTAGTGAGACCTGATACCTTTTGAATTCCAAACAGAACTTATTAAAAATGGAAGATTGCCCCTAAAGAACCCCTCACAACTCTGTCGCTGCAGCCTGGCAGTTCTGAGTTCGGGTTTTGCTGTGAGAGTGTGCATGCAGTGTGGCTATGAGCAACAGCACAAGTACAGGTTGGATTGAACCTGTATGCTGAAAACAGGTATTGTTTTACACACTACATATATATACAATCTTTCTCCATACACTATAAAAGAAACTTTTATAAGCATACATAATTAATTTTAGTGGCAAACCCTCCCTCCTTTCCCCCTCCATTGTTCAAGCCAGCCACCAGGGGGAAGAAACAATTGCATGTGTGCCCATATTCATCTGCAGCCCTATATTAAATCTTCCTGTAGTGCTTCAGTGCATTTATTTAAGGATATTCTGTTAAGTAGTAGAATCCTGACTAAATGAGGAAAGAATTATTCGCTCCTGGATTGTACAACTTCTGAAAATTAATGTTTGGTTTTGCAAATAGGAATTGAGTTTCCATTGTTGAGGAAAGATTTATTAGTTTGGTCAGAAATGTAAGAAATTTTTTACAATTTTGAATAGAAATCATGTTTTCTGGTAAGGCTTTCTATTAGGAATATAGATTCCTTAAGGCTCTTCCTCTTCACTGCCAATTTTTAAAAGGTCAAGGCATATTTTCATTATGACCAATGCTGAAAAAGCATATAAAGAAAAGTGACAGAAGCCACTGATGTTCACACACGATAGCTGACTCAGACCAGCATGACAGACCATTTGGCTGGATGTCATCTGCTCTGATCTTTGCAATTTAAACTGATAAGTCTATATGCTTAAAGACTTGAGGAGTCGTTGTGGTTTGTGTGTTATGTGGATTTTGTTATGCAATGATGAGGGAAAGACAATTTTGAGGATTTCAGTCCTGGAAACTATTAATAGATTGATCTCACTGTAGAGATTTCATTAAATGTAATTACGTGCCAGCTGTTGTGAGAAACTTTAACACAAAAAGGAACAACATGTTGAATTATCCAGCACCAACTACAGATGAGAAGTTACTTGTGAATCAGAGGCAAGTTTTGTTCTAAGGTACATAAATAAAAAGAGAGAAGGAGAAAGCCGGTAGCAAACTTTTCATGTAAGTTTTTCATGTGACACAAGAAGGTGTGTTTCAATGTCTGTGAGTAGCTGCTTACCCAAGGTCTGCCTGTGAAGTTTGATAGAATGATTTGTGGTCCTCTCTTCTCTTGGACTGGAGTACTGTGGAGTGACTGTTAACTTGGTGCATATTGTGCATGACCTCCTGGTCATGGCAGCAGGCCATTCTGGTGCTCAGGCTGGGTTTGGGGTGACTAGAGGAACTCGGCTGGCAGCTTCACTAAACCTTTTACAGTTCAGGCTTGAAGAACTCGAAGATACCTCTAATATTTTGGTGCTTGTCTTTAAAACTTTGCTTTTATGCTTTTGTTTTAAAGTTGCATTTTGGCTTCTGTTTCTGTGCATAGTACACTTTAAAAAAAAATCATCCTGATGTAGTGAATGGTGTTTTCTGCATTGACTCGTGGTGACCCCATTGCTGTTAACTGCTGTTAAGTGTGACCTGCTTGTTGGAAACAGTCCTCCTTCTTCCTAATCACACTCTCATCTTACTTGCAGTGTTTCTCACTTCTTAGTTAATACTGTTACTGTGATACGTACGGTTAATTCATGGTGATGGCTCAAGTTGGTACTTGAAAAAAAAATCCTGTAACTACAAATAGGGATTTGACTTGTGAAGGCCTCTTTTTAACATCGTATCATTAAGCATTTTCTGTCAAGTTGCGGGAATTGAATACAAATAATTAATACTGGTTTTCAGCATTTCTTGGTGGATATACTTGCCTACTCAACAGCTTACTTCCTTTGATTTAAATATTCCATTGGTCAGGACTTTGAGCAGAATACATGGAAGACTGACTCTTATATAGTCATCTAAGTGGCTCCAGTAGGGCAATACTTTGCAGATGTAACATGTACCAAGGGCTAATTTGATATTGTCGTGGTATCTCTTTTATTTTGGCAGCTTTGGAATGTTCTTTATTGAAGAGTAATAAAAAAGAATGATGGGCAGATACTCTTTCTTTTGTATGCTATTTTTCCTAATTTTTTTTTTCAGAAGAGGGAAAGAACAGCCCTTATTTAGTCAGAAAACTGAAATTTCCCAATTAAAATAGTACAGTAATAATATGGTAGTGTTCCAATCATTGAATCTCTTCTAACAGAAACAATCCAGACATAGTTAAAGTCCATGGAAAACATCCAAGATAAAGTTTATTTTATTGTCCAGAGTCCAACGTAATGACTTTCTGCCCATTCCTGTTAGGAAAGGTCACAGTCAAAGCTGCATTGAATAGGTAGAAAGTGAAAGTCTTATCTCATCCTTCAGTCTGTCTTAGCCAGAGATTCTTCCAGTAGGGAAGAAAAATTAATTTTCTTTCATTTGCAATGGATATGTAATGCAGTTGTATCAACAAGAAAAAGAAAATCCTATCTTAGCCTAGAGATATCAGACTGAGAATGTATTCTTCAGAATATCAGGTAAATGAGGTATCAGTAAAAATGCTTTCAATACTGATAGACCTAATCCTTTCTCCTAAAGCTAGAGGGCAGAGTCGCAAGTCTGGTCCCTTTTTCTGTTAGATGAAAAGGGATAACATATGATGTTTGGGCATTTCTCAGAACATTGAATGAAAGTGCAGCCCCAGAGGACAGCACTTTTCTGAGCACTATGCAATTTAATACAAAGACTTCTAAATTTCCAGACCAGTTCCTACAAAGTCTTACTATTGCTTTGTATTACCAGAACGAGTGTATCTAAAAGAATTTGCCCTACAAATTGTAGCATTTTGTGTAACCATTAAAATGTGATGTCTTGATAGGTGTGAGAAAAATACCAGCAGATATATATAAAGATCTTTTTGATGCTATTTCAAGAAGAAATTGAAGGTGTAAAAGTAACTATGTATTTAAAAAGAAATTAGTTCAAGGCGAATTTTCTTACTCTCCTTTACTAGTCCTGTGTGTAGGTATCTACAGTATGAGCCGGTCAATAGAAAACAGGCATTGAATTTGTTGGACTTTGAAACAGACCTTTAGGAATCAGTGTTTTGATACACCCTATCAAATAAAACAAATAATAAACTTTTCATTTTTCCAAAAAAAGTGAATACTTTGAGAGAAGTGTTGCTGTGATAGAACTTGCAGTTGCTTAAAACAAAATATTTTAGTGGAAATGCAAAAAAAATCACTCTCTGCTGAACAAAGTTGCTGTCAGCCTGCTTGATTTGTTCCTTTGGAAGATGTGAATAGTTACCCTGCTCTGTAGCAGCTCCCAGCCCTGAAGGCCAGGCTGGATGGGGCTTTGAGCAACCTGGTCTAGTGGGAGGTGTCCCTGCCCAGGGCAGGGGGGTTGGAACTCAACGATCTTTAAGATCCCTTCCAACTCTAACCAGTCTATGATTCCTTCCACCTTGGTGCCTTGTTCAAATGCTCAGTCACAGCAGACGATACTGTTTCTCTCCTGTTCTGATATTGCAAAGCCTTCCTCCGTACAGCTTTTGGTATTTGTGTTGATTCTCTCCAGTCAGCTCACCATTTCAGCAAGAGCCCAGCAGTAACAACTTGAGTGATCTCATAGAGGTTAGTAGAATTGTTCTCTGTGTGGGCATGTGCTTCAGGGTTTAATTAAATTAGACACATATTGAACTGAAAATACTCATGGTTTGATCCAGGTTTTACTGTGCTAGAATGATCTTGCTGTAAGTTGTCAATAAGGTAAATTAGGCCTCCATGTTAGTTTTATGTGTGTTGAAGGTGTTTTGTGTCTGAAGAGTGGGTTAGAAATCTATTTCTGATATTCTCCAAACTGAACATCAAAAACCATAAAAATCATCTCCTTTTTGCTGGTTCCATTCCCTGTGTAGGCTTGGGGTAGATGCTAGCAAAATATATTTCATCTAGTATAACGTGGGCATGATTTAACATATACAGTCACAGCCAACTTCTTAAGAAATAGCTGTAGCAACGTGGGGTAGAATCCAAAGTTAGAGCTGGAACCAGGGTTAGGCATTTTTCTTTTATTTAACTGGTTTTCACTGGAAGATGTTGATTCATCAAAATGAAAGAAAAAAAAAATTAGATTCTGACTTGGAAGGCTGAAGAGTCATTCAGATCTTTAAGAAACCTGTCATTCTCTCCCATTGAACCTGCTCTCTGTTTAAGTGATAAAACATTTGATGTGCCAGTAAAAGAAGAAGACGAGCTGTTGTGTAGCTCTGTGGCTGCGGTCCTCACCTGCAGTAGATAGCTTTGGTATAAATCTCAGCTCTAATAAGTAAGCATGTAGAGGGGAATGGTGATATTCTCCTGTGTGAAAGGTATTGTGTTTTCTCACCACAGAACAGGTAAACTTTTGAAATTTAAAAAGAACTGCTGCCTAGTTCTATCCCAGAAACTGACCTCTCAATAGAACATGGTTATCTGAGCGTTTTTGCTGACTACAGGAGGATTCAGAGCCATGTCTTGTGGTTAGAGGCGGATTTGCCTATAAGAAGCAAATCAGATGAGTAGACACAAAGGCAGCTTGACAAATGTTAAATTAAACTACTTTTAAATTATATTTATACATTGTTTATTCCATAACTTAGCCATGTTATTGATATAAAACCATCTTGCTGTAGCTTTCCCTGTCTGCTGTGTACTTCCACTGACCTCAGTTGTGATTGCTTTTTAAAACAGAATGATCTCTTCTGTTCTGAGAGTTGTCAGTTTACATACAGCTACAGAAAAATCCCTATGGATTTATGGGAATAAAGAAAATAGGAACTCTGGTGGAAGGATAGTAAGAAAGCCCAAAATACACTCCTATTTTCAATTCCATAGGATAAAGCCAGTGCCTCAGAATAATTTGTGTAGTATTTGATCCACAATAATTATGTGGATATGTCGTGCTCTGTAGCACTTGTAGACTGTGCAGCTGATCCTTTCCTTCACTAGTTGCTGCTTTTTTGTTGATGCTGCTGTAAGTGGGCTTGAATCTGAGGCTGTCAGATTGGAGAGTGTCCCTGTGTTTGTGAAGCTGACATGCTCAGGAGAGACCATGAGAGGAGACGTGTTGGGATGAGCTTATTTTTGCTCTAGAATCTCTTGGCATTGCCTGCTTAGAGAAGCAGTTTGACACAAGATCTTTCATCATCAAGGTCACACGCCTTCACCTCCTCTGAATGAGGACAAAACCCATCAACTTCAGAGCTGCAATTTACAGAGACAAAAGTTTTGTTCCCTTGCGCTGTGTAAGAACGTGATAATGGAGGAATTTTTGTGGGGACTAAGTATGTTTTAAGGAAGGGACACTTGCTGCAGGAGATATGGTTTTATGTTTGTGAGTTAGAACCACACTCAAAGTTGAACTGGAAGGGAACTTGTTTGGGTGGGTTAAAGTCAGGGTCACAGTGGAGGAGAGAGCACGAACTCCTCCTTTGAGGCTTTCCTCAGGTCAGTTAGTGAAGTTTTAGGAAGTATCCTAAAAATAAATAAAATACACATTCCCCTTAACTGTGAATGATTCCTGGAGGAATTATTTTAAGCCCAGAAGCCAGAAGAATTCTCTCTTTTTTTTTTCTAATTTTAGCAAAGGACTGGCATAAATTTCAGAGAAATGCAGGTGATATGCAGAGTCTGAAGTTTTTCCATTTAAGCCCCTGCTGCGTTAACGATATCCTTGCCTCCCAGGGAGTCCTCATCATCAGTGCTTTTAGTTAGAACTGTCTAAGGTGTCCTGATTTACTGAGCCTTATGTAGTGCACGTGAACTAGTCTGGCCTCAGTGCAGCCAGATCCACCGCATGGTGCAGTGCTCAGGTTGTTCTGGTCTGTGTACCCAGCATTTCCACTGCTGGGTGGGCAGGCAGTGGCCCTGCCAGCAGAAAGGCTGGTCCTACAAAGCAGCCAGTAGGGTCTGCAGTGGTCTTGCTGGCTATGGTTGAGCCTGAAATCCCCATTGGTGCTGCTCTGAAACAGGCTCTGCTTTCCATAAGGATCCTGCAAAACCTTGGCACACCAGCTGGAGCAAATCCCTCTCTCATTGCTGTGGCCAAGTGTGCTCAAGTTCATAGAGCCACAGAGGCTGAGGTATGTGTGTTCTTGTAGTCCATAGAGCAACTACTACCATGTGCTTGAGTTTTGCCAGATGAGGAGCCAACTGGTTGCTCCAAACTGAAGCCAATAGGTCCAGAGTGTGGACAGCAAGAATGAAGGAGTCCCAAGCTTGACTTAGTAGACTTAAGAGAGATGTTTTTTTTCCCTTTGGAGAGCTGCAGCTCAAGACTGACTTGGTGAAAAAATTGGAGGATTAGATCACATCTGAATTCATGTAGTGAGGGAGAGAGAAGAATTTCATATGGTGCAGAAACCTTGCTTTTCAACCAGCTGTACTTTTATTGTCTTAGTGATACAATACTTGCTAGAGTCGCAGAAACAGCTAGCAAAACTATCCATAAGTGACCATAAATGGCAATTATTTTACCAAGGACAATTATTTCACCTCTGATTGACATCTTCTTGCTGATTTTTCTTTTACCTCCTCTGTTTCAATATATAGAGAGAAAAATGACTATTCAGAGAACTGAGGCAAGTTTCTTTAATGTGAATAAGTAATGGTAGTGATGCTAATGCTGTTTTGGTCACTTAGAGGAATAGATGGAAATAGGTTGCAGAGATGTTCCTGGCAGCCCTACTTAGAGTTGTGATTTGATAAGAGAAAGAGGAACGTAGGGTCTCCAAATATCTCAAGGTCTTTATTGGCAATGCTTATCATAGAAACATTTGAAAAGCTCTTGAAAGCTATGCTGTTGCTGGAACAGCAAATCTGAGCCGGATGAAAACTTTTCAAAGTTGTTGAAAACCAAAAAATGCCTAACTATCTTATTTTCTAGGCCATAGGTACCACATATGCTTTACTGAATATGACAGAATTCTTGAGACTATTATTTTGTTCTTTGAACATAATGTTGTGAAATCATTTTTGTATATTTTAATAAAAGGTAATATTCCTGCCAGATGAGTTTACAAAGCAATAAATGATCTTCTACAGATGATTAAACACTGAAGTGAATGTTTGATAAATGCAAAAAATCAACAAAAGTATTTTTTAGCATTACGAAAATCAGTGTAATATTGCAGATGGTTTAGGAGGCTCTGTAAAACTTCACTAACTGAAGGTACATAGATGTTGATTAAGGCCCATCTTTGACTGTTTTTTCTCATTGAAATAAGTAAGAATTCTAAGTAATAAGGCACTTCAAAACATGCCTTTAAATAAAGAAATAAATATTTGAGAGTGAAAACTTAGGAGTGGTTAGTTTTGCTTCTCTAGCTCGTGATGCCTTTGTCTTATAATGAGTTAGCCTTACAGTGAGTGATATAATCTGGTAGTGGTCTGGATCATGACCTCGTATTTTTCCAAGAGTCATTGTCCAGATAATAATTAAGTTATTTATATACACATTTATTTATATATAATGTTTATCTATAAATATAGACAGGTTTTATTTCTGTCCATACCCAGGACTAGGCAGTTCATTTTCACTGAAGAATTTGGGGCATGATTTGAACAATATGTTTGTGGGAACTTAATATACTGTTTGCCTTTTTTACATTTATTAAA
This sequence comes from Scolopax mira, assembly GCA_004320125.1. Lineage (NCBI taxonomy): Eukaryota > Metazoa > Chordata > Aves > Charadriiformes > Scolopacidae > Scolopax > Scolopax mira. The sequence goes on along the minus strand of BJBW01000311.1, from coordinate 314,894 downwards.
AGCATAAGTGATTATTTCTACATACAAAAATTTAAGGGAAGTTATGTGTATACTTGCCCAGCCATGAGAAGTCTTTCAAAATACTTGTCCTAAGCTGCCTGGGACAAACAATATGTTTGTAAGTTAACTTAAAAAAATACAAGTCCATGTTCAGTTTAGACCTCTAACCTTTGCAGCCCTTTTGTCTAAAATTAGAATTTGACCTGGTGAACTATGGAAATAGACAGGAATATAGAGATGGACTTGAGCCCATCTTTTGAGAATCAAGATCAGCAACCTTATGCTAAGGAAATGCATTTAAAATGTTATTGCTGAAATACAAAAAAATTTCAGTGAACGTATTGGCATTTGACTATGCATCAAGAAATTCAATTTTGCTACAGAAAACCCAGCAGACCTTGTAGTATCTTAAATGTCTGTGTTTGATTCGTGATAGTGGAGTCTTCATTAGCTAATTGAAAAATGCCTTAGGTAAAGCAAGGTAATAAACAGTTCACTGCTGGAAAACCACCTGGGGCCAAAACAAAACAAATGCAGTTATATTTTCCATTTTTGCAGAGGCAGGACAATCGAGCACAATTAGTGTGAGGATGTAGCACACTGTTATGGCTTCTCCAGCATTTTTTCTTATCCACTCAATCTCTTACTAGGGTGAGGGAGAAGGAAGGGTGCCACCAAAGTCAAAAGTAAAAGAAAGGAATAACTGGAGTTATTGCTCCTCCAGTCACGTATTTTCTGTTGTTGTATTTGCAATAGCTGGAATACAAAACTGTAAGGCCTATTTTAAGCTGTTGTAATTTTAATAGAACTGTGCCACTTGAAATCAGTGACAGATTTGATCCATAATAATGCATTGCTTTCTATAGCCACGTCCCTCGGGGAAGACCGACTGGTGTGAAGGCTTAGGGAAAGCTACAGTGTGTGGCTGCACAACCTAGGAATTCCCTAAAAATAAATAGAATGGATACTTACGTGTAGTATTATCAATGGCAGAGATAATTTTAGCAAAGCTGGGTTATGTACAGCAAATCTTCTGCTGTGCTATAGTGTAATGCTACCTACATTGGAACATCTCCGTGGTTTGAGTGGTGAGGACTTAATGGCAGAAATCCCTCCAAGCGTTTGGTAGGCCAAGTTGTACCTATACATTGTCCTTGGGAGGATGGTTCAAATGTGCAACAAAAAGCCTGGATCTGACCCACATCAGCAGAAAACTAAGGACATGTGTCATCTTGGTCTCAGAAGCCTGAGTTCAGAGTTTGCAGCCAGGAAGCCAGGTGTTAGGGAACGTCTGAAGTTTAGGTAATCTCTGAAGTAAAGTTGCTGAGAAGAGGCAATAATTCTCCTGCCGCTGACGTTTTGTGGTTAAGGAGTTGAATACTAGTCCTACTGCAAAGTATACAAGAGCTGCCAGGGCTCTGGCAAAGGTGTGAGTTGTGTTATTGCTCTCGTTGGTGTCATAGAGGCAGAGTTGGAGCAAACCAGACTTTTTAGAGGGAAAAGAATGCCTTTATGCTTAGGGATGTTTGCTTTTCAGTGCTATTGTTCCAAAAGCACAATTCTCCTGAAAACATTGAGTTGAAACAATCAATGCTACAGGTAGGGCAAAGCCATCTCTTACCCAAAGGATTGAATTCTTCTGTTAATGAAAATTGTTGCAGAGACTAAGTTTAAGATGTAAGTTCTTTTTCAGTTTTGTGTGACTACCGATAACCTCTGATTGCTTTGGGGAAGGGGATTGCCTTTTGTCAGGAGCAGGGTAAGGTGCATTTCAAGTGAAAGCTCTGCATTCCTTTGAGAAACCACCATGTTTCTGTTGGTCCCAGCGACAGCTGCTCCTTAATTTCTTCCAGCTGAGGATTCACCAAAGAGCATTCCTGAGATGAAGGGTTCATAGAAAGAATGTTTATTCCTATCACCTGTGCTGGTGGCCTACCAGCTATCACTGCCCAGTACCCACTGGCCTGGGCCACCTTTTCATTGCTAGCACTGTAGGTTGTTATACAAAAATGCAGAGGTATTTGATGGAAATAAATTTTTAAAACTTCCTGCTGTGCAAATTTAAACTGTGTGGAATTGATGTAGCTTGTGCTGATCAAAACCACTCCTTCTGTAGAGCTAGTCTGCCTCATGTTTTTCTTCCTGAATTTAAAGGACCATTTAAGTTATTTTTTTATTTTTTTTTTTACATTCAATGAGCAGGCTTTTGCAATTGAGAATTACGGTTTGATTACAAACTGTATTGGGCTATAGCCACGTCTTAATCTCTTTTTTTTTTAATTCTTGGAACTTCATTTAATAATTTATTCTTTTGACTTCCTCTATTATTCTTTTATCAGCAGTGAGTCATGTAGAAAGTCCTTCCAATAGATTTCAAAATACAATAGTTTGCAATAAAATGTCAGGTGAAGGGCTACACACAAGGGTTTATCTTCTACAAACCCCTCCTGATTTAGGTAGCTGGCATGGTTGTATTAAAGGCTTAGCTCACAACAAAAACATTAAGAGAAAATAATTCCTCTAGGATGGAAAAGTAAACTATCAACTGAAATGCTGGGCCATTGGAGTTGTAGGGCAGATGTAGTAGTGTTGTGCAAAATACACTTTATCAACGAACACTTCTGGAATAGGGATTATTCAGTATAATTTCCATATTTTCACTATTGCTTTTGGACCTGGTAAGATTAGGAACACCAGCTGTTGTTGTAGGGGATTTGGGTGCTCCTATATACAGTTCGAACTCAATGGGAGGTAGTTGTAAAAAGCCAACTTGTTTACTGAATTTACTACTGTGCTCTTATAGTAATAGCTCCTAGTGGCCAAAGCAATATTAGTTATCCTAGTTGCTCAGTGTATGTAGAACAACGGACAGCTGTACCCCTAAAAATTTATGTTCTCCATGGAGAAGCCAAGATAAAGCAATTTCCCACAAACAGATATCAAAGATACAGTGTTTTAACCAATGCATCCAAAGTGATGCTGAACGTCTGCAGTGAAACTAACAAAAGATCATCTCTCTGCTGATTCCTAGTCTGCTGCCTTACCTTAGCTCTGTATTATTCATTGTGTAATGAAGCAAAAAGTTCAGTATCATCTACCATTCAATATTTTTTTATTTTATTTTAATTTTAAAGCATATTTAGGCAGTTGCCCATGAAGTTTTCATGAGAATGTATGGTGAGATGGGATGGGCTGGAAGCAGACTGGGCTGAGAGCTACTATGTGTTTTCTCCATGTCTTGGACCCAAACTTTAGAGATGGTGGTACTCGGCTTCTCTCAGCCCCCAGTGGATCGTGTTGCTTGCAGTGGGGGCACTCAGTAGCCAGGTCCATCAACTTTTACTGCATGTGTGCCCAAAATGTGGGTATGATCTATTGTGTGATGCATTGTGCAGGTCACAAAAAGAAATTCTAAAGAGTAAGAAGTAAAAATGTGAAGAAAGTAGCAACATTATCGAAAAAAAGGTAGAAAACAACATAATACAGACTATGTTTATTCGTATCTGAATTTTTTTGCTAAGTGCAAAGTCACTTCTTCTGAAAGATTGTAACACTTAAACTGTATCGGTGGAAGGGTACTAAATCAGATATGTTTTCTCTGCCACTGGAGCACTTGGTTTATTAAATGTTTCCAGTTGTTTGCTGATCCACAAAACAGTATGAATGCTTTCCCAGACTGCTCCCAAAGTGGCCTTCCTTGCAGCATTCCCTGTTGCTATGAAGTTTCTTTCTCTCAGGCGGTTGTTGACTGCGGTATCGCTTACGTGGTCGTCAGCCCACTAGGACTGATATGAAGAAAACTACAGCTGCTCAAGAGCTGACAAACGGTTGGAGCAGCTGTTTGAGCTGACCGTGATTCAGCCTTGGGGAGTTCTGACTTTACAAACATTTAAGTGTATAAATAGGCAAGTGCGTTTGGGAATGTTTGTATTTCACATTCATTAGCCATTTCACTTGTTTCCTAAAGGTTATAGGGCGCACAAGCAACAGCATTCAACTTGGGTGAGCATCCTGCATCACAATTGTCCATCACAATAGTAATGCTCAAATAACTTAGTAAATATCCACAGCTTTGAGACTCATCAACAGAAATTGAGATCACTCCGAAAATTTATGAAAAGTATTCCGCAATTGTAAAATAATGGTGATAAATAATACTAGGTGTGCACTTGCAAATTCACTTAGCCACCATTAGAATACACATGTTATGGGAATTACTTGAATTGAAGCAGTGATTTAAACATTTTATAGCCTTTCTTAGCTTGTGGTAGAATTAGCACTGAGCAAAATGATGCTTACATAGCAAGATGATAAATGTGAATTAAGTTGAATAGATCTGAAAATTAAGAAAAATAGTAAATAGTGTAATGCATATTTTTCACATATATAGTGAATTAAATACAGATATCTGAATCAGGCAAGTTCTTTGGTAAATGAACTATCTTGAGAATTCCAAGTGCATTGATTTAGGCAATTTTATGGAATGGCCACACACTGACATTTGGCAAGGGACCTAAACCATTTTATTGCCAACAAAGAAGTGCTTATTGCAAGCAGACTTGGAACATAACAAAGTTCCTTTCTAATAGGAAGATGTTTTTGAGTTGCATCCTCACAGACTGATGTGAGTTATTTACAGAGTCAGTAGAGGTTCTCTATATAAGGGCCTGCATTAGGTAATAGGACTTGTTCCAGCTTAAAAATAAAACTGTATTCAGTTTCTGTAATGATAATTTGTGTGTGTTGTTTCTAAGTAATTACAGAAAATTCTATGATGTGTAAATCAGTGTTTTTTAATTGATGAAATTGCTCATATTGTATTAATACTTATTTTTACAGTTTTTCTGTGTGGCAGAATTAATAGCAATGAAGCAGAAGTTCTTCCTCCAAATAATAGTATTTGTGTCAATAATGTTAGGTGATGCTAGCAGTGCATTCATACAGGATAAAGGATTTCAAGTGATTTAGATAACTGATAATAAGATGGAGTGGAAGTGTGAAATTCCATTGTTAGTTTTTAACAACGAGAACGGAACTTTTATTATGCAACATTGATAATACCCTGTTATTGAAACTAAAGGCCATGACTCTCTGCAAGTTACTTTCTTAATAGACATAAGATTAGTTGTTGCTGTTCAAAGCATTGTATCCATGACTCGAGCATTGACTTAGTTGTTAATGGAAATTTAGGTTCCAGCTCAGCAAAATGCTTACCCCTGTCCTAAAGCTGTGGTTCTACCTAACTCAGAACTAAAGCAACATGCTAATCCACATCTATCCACTAGTCAGAGGGTACAGCCTCACAGCTTTGCTAACCTAACAGTTACCCACCACCAAAAGAAAGGTACACCTCCTATACCTGCCTGTAGGTTCTGACATTCTCTGCCTTTGAGATTTATTGGTTCTGTGGCAACACGGTGAGTTCATTCAGATCAGGTGGAAAATTAGGGAAGCAAGGGAGATGTCAAGAGTGCATGAAGGAGGGAGAAGGAGCATGTTTTCTGGCTGCTGTTAGGTATTGCTTCATGTGAGTTATGTCAAAGCACACCCTAATGCACAACATGGCCCTGCACTCAGTTGTGTTGATACAACTGGGGGAAAGCAAAGGAAAAACAAATAATTTGGAAAAGGGAAAGGATGGACAATGGCTCCTTGAGCTGGTATTGTAGCCAGAAAAAGTGGTCATGAAAGTGCAGTTTAGTAAAGATCTTGTGAGGAGCTTGTGAAGCTTGTGTGGAGCTTGTGGAAGCACTTGTGGAAGTGCTTGTTTGGGCACTTAAAGATCCAATTGTGTCAATTGTGATGAGACCCACTGAACAGTTTATTGGGGGAAAACAAGCATAGCTGAATGTATTCATACTGCCAAATGCTAACTTACAGCCCCAAAATATTAAAGCTTTTTTAGAAGAACTTTTTTAGAGAAGACTCAGAAAAAAAGGGGCATGGGTGCTTTTTAGGTCAAATTATACCTCTGGACTGACATGCTGATAACAATAACAAAATATGTGTCTCCCCTTTCCCAACCCTCCCAACATGCACACAGAACAGAACACAGTTGCTAGAAAAGTTTTGATTTGCTGTACTTAACTGAAAAATTCACCAATGCTCTTGTGAATGCCAACTGGTTAACTGCAGTTGTCTGGAGTTCTGTTTACTCCCATTGGGAGCTTTGTTGGGGAAGGTTCTTTGTTCTGAACATGTTTGTTCTGAGCAACTTTTTCTTTGTGCTTCTTGCAGCTTATGGGAACGGTATTGAATTGCTCAATGCTTTTCCCAAATCTGGGGCCAGGATTGTGCAGGTTACTAGAGCTCCAGGTGAAATTTCTTAACACATCTGAAGCGTTAGGATTTTAAAACAACAGGTGGAGTCAGTGAGCAGGTTCTCAGCTGGGCTAGAATTTACTGGGCTAGTGGCTTCTGAAGGTCTTAAAAGGCTGTATCCTCAGCAGTTTTTCACTCTTGTTTTCTTAATCAGCACTGGATTCTACAGGTACCGCCGTCTGCTTTTTCATTGTCCCCACTTTTCTTACTGTCACATTTATTTTGTGAAATATAATGAAAATGCTTTCCCATCTTTCTCTAGACATAACTTGGTAAATAAACACAAAAGAAAACAAACAAAAAGTCATAGGCTCTCTTTGCAGATCCAATAATGTGTCATTACTGGTATCTTACTGTTTTTCACAAATCAGCCTATTTCATCTGATGAACAAACTGGAGGTGTCAGGGCTGCCACATTAGGTAAAAACTTCTCTTAAAAATGGGATTGGAACCGCCCATTCATGTTCATCTGTAGTAAAAAGTTCTCTGTATCTAATTCATTAGCTGTTGTCAGTACAGAAGCATAAGCATTGTCTACATGTGAATACGTGTAACTGATCCTCAGACTGATGTAATTAATGGGAGGACAGTGCCTACCCCAGTTAGGGAAAGGGATATGTTCAGGTAAAAGCAAATGAACTGTTTACATACAATGCCTGGGCAGCAAAACAGGGAAAGCTGTGAACAGAGCAGCTAATATGGCAAAGCAGGAAAGTGCTCAGGAAAGTTGAGATCAAGGTAAAGCTGGTGGGAAGGCATTGTACATTAGAGCTCTGATGATCTGTAACAAAACTGGGGGATGTGGAGATAAACTTGGTGGTGTTTCTCCGTGCAGGGGATGCAAGAGTAGACAGTAAACAGAGGCATTTACGTGGACATAGAACAGAACTTGATGGCTGAGAAAGCCAACAGTTCAGCTCTGGCTGAGAAGCGAAGACAGAAAGGGAGAGCCCTCCTCTAATAAGGAGGAGTATGGCTTAGTTAGCTTAAGATGATGAAGGCAAAGAGGGGCTGTGATTGCTCTCCAAATACCTTGCCATAGAGGGAAAGTTAAGTGGAAAAGATTGTTGGTAAAGGCACATAAGTGGGTGTCAACTGAATAGTCTGGGAATAGATGTCAGTCCATCAGAGAATGGAGCTGCTGGAACAGTGTATCAACAGGAGTAGTGAGGGACAAATGATCTGTATTGTTTTAATGGGAACCATTTTAAGCATGAATAAAGACTTTACCGTATGGCTCAGGACTTTGGTTTCAGTCCTGTATCCTAGAAGAAATATTGACATCTGAAAGAGACCAGCTGCATGATAAGGTTGGATATAGGACAGCAGAGATTTTTAAGTTACTCTGGTGGAACTGAAGTCCTGATCCCATCCACTCCCCTGGTTTCTTGTGCAGGGAAAGGTTAGATTCTGTGTAGGCAGGAGGGATGCAAGGCAAAATCTTCCAAGATCTCACTGGCTGTTGCCATGGAGCCTTATAGGAGGTCTAATAACCAAGAAATCTTCACAGGAAGGCTTTTAGCACCAACTGCACTGTGCTCAGGTTTATTCTCTGTTTATTACTACTTCAGCAGCTCCATGTAGTTAATTGGCTCACGTGGTCTTTGATTTTTCTCTTGCTCAAAGAACAATAAAGCTTAACATTTCTGTAGATTCTCGCGCTGCAAGAAATCTATAGTTGCTCCTGTCTAGTGTTACCTGCCCCAGCCGGGGCCTCTAAATCTCACCCTTTGCTGCCAACTCTTGCCCTGTGCTGCTGGAAGAGAAGTCATTGAAAAAGATACGGTTCCCCTTAGTACATATTTACTTCCTATGGGAACTGCTGACTGTAGATCACAAATAGCTGCTTAAAATGATCAATGGTTTCCCTCATTGAAATGAAAATCTAGATATAGGATGAAGTATGTTTTTGTTAGATTTATTATGGTGATAACCCACAGAAATGTTTAAGAGATGGTTGTACCAATTCATTTTCCTTTATAGCACAGCCTTGTGTTATAGTTGACAGTTACCATGGTTTCACATTGCTCAATATTAGTTCCCCTGGAAAAAAGCAACAAACTTGTCTTGTTTTTTCAGAGTGAATGAAGTATTGTTGTGTAAATTGAAATCTAAACAGATAAAGGAATTTGAATTTAAAAGGAATTTAAATAAAAGCACTGTAAAAAAGGGAAGGAAGAAGAGATGTCCGTTTGTAGAAACAAGCTAATTTGGAGGTCAGTGAGAAATCTGAACTTCAATAAATTTCTTAGAGCAGCCCAGATGTGTTTACAATGACAGGGCATGCCCACCTTCCAGCTCCCAGGTGAATCTCACTGCTTGAGATGGCTTCTGTCAGAGGTATGACTGAAATGAGGGGAATCAGTGCTGAGACAAATGACTCAGTTGAAAAGACTTCATTGTGTTTGATGTCTTTATTGGAAATTTTTCCCAGAGGAAAATAGCTGTTCTATGCGGGGGGAAAAAAAATATTTAATTTCAATGAGAGGAGGAAAAACAAACAAGAAGAATGATGAAGGAAACACTATTTTATTGTGTTGTAGTTGCCCTGCGTGGTTTGGTAACATTATGCACCTTGTGTTTGTTGTGCTGGGTTGGGAACCTCACCCTTTTCTTTCATAGATACCTGGGGATGTTCTCAGCTGCTTGAGCCTGTCACTCACCTTCCACCTGCTGCTGATCAGAATGATCTATTGCCCAGATTGTTTGACAGCAGCCAGGGCCTTTGGAGGAGCTTTAGTAGCCTGTATATATATAATCTGGTCTGACAAAATGTGTTTCCACCGACCCTTTACCTGGGGGCTCTGTGTGTGGATGCAAAGTTCTGACGAGGTCAGTCAGTCACTCTTAAGTCAAGGGGACAGAAAGAGCCACTGTCCAGTATTGCTTTTTTCCACTTCTGCCTTTTTCCCTTTATGCATTTCTGTCTGTGCAGGTGTCAGGGCTGTGCATTAAGGGACCTTAAGCTAATAAACAGTGTTTACCATCAATTAGAATTGAGGCCTTCTAGTTGACCTACTATTGTTAAAAGATGAATTGCATTGTTGAGATGTGTTTGAAACAGTGATATAAATCTTTAGGCTGTTTTTAGGTAGATTAGATTTTGATGATTATTAAGATGAAAGGTGTTGTCTGGTTATTAAAAAATTTTTTTGTCTATAAAATCAGTATCGGCACTGTGTGATATATTTTAGATGTAGCAGGGTCTTCACATTGCATAGTTCAATGTTTCAGTGACATCAGGTGGACTTCTAATTATGAGAGAATATTTTAATTCAGCTTTCTAATCTATTTAAAGAGTTTATTCTCTTGGATTTTATGCTACATTACCTTAATGTACTAATTACTGATTCAAATTAAAGAGCTGCCTAAAGCTGCACAATAGAAATCATGATGCTCTGTTTGCTTGTACTTTTTTATTCTCTACTTTTTTAAGAAGTTAGAGTACAGGGATTTGTGTTGGTTGATGCAACGAGTACAAACAATATCAGGATACATGTCTGTTAAGCATCAGTTTATTCATGATTATAGATGTAGGTGGTAAAAACCAGCATTATTATTAGCAAACATACCCACAAACACTTGTGTGTTACCATGAGTAGCTGTGTATGTTGATAGGGGATGTGTATTTGATAACGCTGCACAGGAGCAGGTTGGAGCTGTGTTCCATTTGCAGGTGAACCCTGATCTGGGTGAGAACGACCACTGGGGTGTTTGGCTGACTTCTACTTACCATCTGCATCATGGGGCCCCATAGTCAGTTTTTGAGTCTGAAGTTAGACTTTTAGTAGAAGAGTAGAGATGTCACTGAGAAAACAGTTCTTATTTTGATTTAGCCACTGGAAGTGCTGGAAGAAAGAAAAGCACAATAGAGGCATTACATATAAAGGCATAGCTGGTGTGTAAAACAAACCTGTAAACTGCAAGTTAGAGAGTGTTCTTAATGTAGCTGTATGAGTACATCTTCCAAAGCAAAATATGTTTCTGTGACAAGTCTAAGTGCTGTTATTCAGGTTAGGTGTCTTCAGTAGAGTTTCCCCTTTGCTGATTACCAGAGCCTGCAGTTCTCTGCGAGGAGACTCAGCACTATCAGCCTGAGCGAGGCTGGAACACGAGTGGTATCTGCTTACGTACTGCAAATACCACACTGTTCCTGAGAGTAAGTAGTTCGAGAGGATTATTTCCCAGATATACTGTCCCACCTTGCAGCAATGCAGCAATACCTCAGCTCTGTGGCTGAGGTATTTTCTGAGTCTTTGGGTTTTAGCTCATAGTGGTCTTTGGGACATTTGTGTGGTAGGAATTAATTACTCTTGGTCTCTATGAGGTTAGTAGTGGTGTGAATATACATGATATAACCAAGTATATTCTTGTTTTAATCCTGCTGTCTGATAGTTTAATGCCCTATTCCTCCACAATCACCCTGAGACTGTGTAAAAACCTAATTTCCTCCTCCTTTTACAGGGTGTTCTTGATTTTATTGACTTTAATCATACCACCCACAGCTATCTAGTTCTCACATAAAAGAACCTTAATGTATTTACCCTGTCCTAGTATTCCAGCTTGTCCACAACTTTAACATACTTATTGCCATTTTTATACCTCTCTGTACTCTAGCTGTATCTTTTATTGAGATAGGATAACTTGAACTACATGGAGTCTTCAAGACACAAGCTAACTATGACTTTGTAGTGGTAAAAAAGTATTTTTTATATGGGAAGAAAAGGGGGAAGAAATCTAATACTGTGTTTGCCCTTTCTGGCAATGGCTGAAAACTGAGCTGACATTCTCAAATTGACTGCAATGATTCTCAGATCTGTTTCCTGAGCCGTGGTGGTGATGTGTGTGTGTGTGTGTGTGTGTATGTATGTTGTCCACCCCCCCCAGCATTTAGGTAATTAGGGCAGCTTTTCTCTGGCTACATTTGCTGATGTTGAACTTAATCCATCAATTTTGTTGCCCAGTCACTCCATATCATGAAATTCTCCCCATGACTCTTCTAGATCAACTATGATTTTTTTTCCTCCACACTGAATAATTTTATGTAATTGGTAAATTCTGTTACTTCAGTGAAGCTTAAATCTAAACATGTTCTTGAGCTGGTTCTGAATAGGAAGTCAGAGTCTTACGATGTAACATTTCTCCCATGCTCTTTTGCAAGAACAATTAACTGTGAAATTGGTAAATTTAAAGTCAGTGTCACTTAGGGAAATTTTGCTGGTTTCTATGGTTACAAAGTGGTGTCTGTGCCTGTGTCCCAAGTCTGAACTGGTGAGTGAGTGGACACATGCCCATATTCAGCAGTGACAGGTAACTCAGGAAATTATTACATGACTCAAAAAGATTTGCGTGGATATTTTTCATAACTGGCTTAACAAAAGCCAGAAGAACAGCTAAAAAACTTTCATCTGAGCTAAAACCGTCTCTAGAAGATGTTCTTAATGCAATTTTGTTCAAAAAGTTTTCTTGGAAATTTGGCATTAATTCTTTGAATCCTTTGAGCAGTTCTGGTTCCTTCCATTCTGCAAGAAATTCTTTATTGACAGCTTTGTTGACTTTAGATTTTTTTTATGTTTTTTTAGATTACTTGACATTATATAGATTCAGATTTCTGCCTTTGTATCTTTGTGAACAGGCACATAAACACATGCCCACATGCATGTCTATTTCTCCCTGAGAAAGTTACAGTAGATCTATTGTCTTTGGGAAAATCATCAAGTTCTCTTCTTAAATTGCTGGCTCTTTCTGCAACTAGTAAAATGCCCAAGCATGCTATTTGTAAGGCAAACTTAATTAATTTTGTCCACCATGCAGTTAGAATCATGGCAAGCTTGCTGGACTCCCATCTCTTGTAGAGGTTTGACAGTCTATGTTGCAGGGCAGAATCAGTACAGAGTCCACCACCAGAGTCATTTTGAATTGTTAGATAGCATTGTAACTTGAAAAATTGTCTGTCTCAGACAGAAAAGGGAGAAGTCTTTCCTTTCTTTGTCTGTTAAAGATTGACTTATTCTTTTTAGTATTGCAGTAATTGCAAGCATATAACGATACTGACTATTTGAAGTGTGTTCCAGACCTCAGCGTATTTACCAACAGGCACTTAAGCAGAAATGAACAACTGATTTTAAAATCACTGAATTTAAAGTAATGCTTTGTTAACTCCCTGCACTTTCAAAGTAGGCGTATATTGTCCCACCTCACTTTTTTTTCCCCTACAGAGAACTGTAAAATGCAGCACTCAGTGTTGCCAAAGCTGAATTCCCTTAAAATTTAATTGAGGAAATTGTGATCCCATAAAAAATTTCATACATCTGGAAAGCGTTGTTCATTTCTTGTGTTACACAAAATTAGCACATCAGCTGAATGGAAAAGAAAACAAGGGATGATACATTCTGCCAATAATAATTATACTGTACTGCTTGTATCAAACATAAAGGGGAAAAAAAAACCAAATAACCAAAATACAAAACATATAGGAACATGACAAATGCAGAAGTAATAGACCATTAAATTTACCCAAACTGCATTCATTACTGGAATCGGTTCTGGTAAAGCTCAGATTTCCCAGCAAAGAGGGATAGTCTTTCTGCATCTCACTCCCTCGAAGTTATGGCTATTTGGACATAAATCTTTTCTCATGAACCACCCAACAGGTGGATGATGAATTTGAGGCATTTATAATACATTGTCATCAGGTGTGGATTGTTTATGTTCTGTGCCACCTTTTTGGTTTGGCCTGTAGGATTTGTTCATAATATTAAAAGCAGTTAAGCTGAGTGGAGTGAACATGTAAAAGTATCTGCGTGATGGTTATTTGGCGTTGTTCCAAAGTGTGATGCTTGTTCTTTTTACTAACAGAGACCGTAGTAAAAATAACAATAAACTTTCTAAAAGAAAAGCCATGTGTCACTGGAGGGTTAAATCGTGAGGGGAAAAAAGCAGAGAGGACTCTCAGTTTTGTGCCCCCGATGCTGGAGCTGGGTGGATCAGAACCCCATAAGCTTTGGCACCACTTAAAGCATAATGGCCATGATAGATGCTTCATGCAGAACTTTAATGCCATGATATGTAGGGTCCCAGTATTCATCAGCTACAGAGGCAGAGAGCTCCCTGTGCAAAGTCTCCTGACCCAAACGATACACAGACAGGCATCCCAGAGAATGGCAGTGAACTGTAGCCATTTGAGGCAAGATGTAAAACTAATGTGGTTTCTCCACAGAAAATGAGCAAACAGAAAAAGGAAAATGATGTGATGACTGGTTCTGCTGTCTATGGTTCCAAATTTAGATGTACTTGAAGCAGTAGTAGAATCGGATTCAGTGAAATCTGGTTTAATATGATCCCATAGTATGTTTTTCTCTGAAAATTGTGTTTAGGCTTCTGTCCTGTCACTGGTAGGCCATTTGGGACTGAAAAGATCTCTTGGGTTTCTGGCTCTACCTCTGACCTAGCTGTCGCCTTAGTCAAATCACTTCATTCCATATGTCTCTCTCATCTCCAAAGCTTTGCCTGCAGGGATTTTTTTTTCCCCCCACTCTGTGTTTAGACTGTGCTTTATAAAGTGCTACCATGATCCTGTGATAGCATCTGCTCATTGCAGAAGTGATGCATTACGGCTATTAGGACTGGCAATAAAACTTATGATGGAGCATTATCTAAAAATCCCTGCTTCCAAACTAGAGCAATGGCACTTGCCTGTTTAGAAGACTGTTGGTTGCTCTGGTTGTTACTTGTAGTTTGAAAGTCAATGATTCATAAGGCTTCAATATAAATCTCTTAAGATGTCTTTGCTATTATATTATTGCTTCCTTGTGAGGGCCACAAAAATTTTATGTGTATACAAATGTTTAGTTTTCTGTTTGAAATTCTGTAGAATTCTAGTAAACAGAATAGTAGTTTTAGAAACAGGTGACAGAACTTTGGGGTTTTTTCTTTATTTTTTTCTGTAGGAACAGAGACTATGTGTGAGCCTAAGTGAAATTTAATAAAGCATCCTAGTATTAATCTCCCATACTCTAGTTTATGATGGTTCTGAAGAAATTTATGCTGCTTTGTAACACTTCACATTATGTCTGAAAATTCCTTTTGTGTCCACACACACACACAAAAAATGGTATTTGTATTGGCAGAATTGTTGCGCAGTGAAATAGGTTTAGCAAAAGATGGGGTGTTCATGTTTCCGGCTGGGATTTTTGAGGGATTGAGGGAGATTGAGGGATTTTTAAGAGCCCTACTGCTCCTTTGCTGCTCTGCAAACGCTGACTCTGTGGAGGAAGCCAGCGTGGAGTAATTAAAAAAATAATTCCCAGAGTGCTGTAGGAAAAGCTCCAAATAGTGGGCATACTGTAACATAAGAACAGCACAGAAAGATGTGTGCCATTTTCTTCTGCTTCAGCTGTCTTAGTTTGAAACACAAAAAGAGCTTCTATTATTTTCCTATTATTTTTAATTTGATGTCGTCACCTGTGAGGTGCTCTACAGTTCAAAACATACAATTTAGAACACAATCAGTTATGAAATGTTAAGAAATTGCTAGCAGGAAATACTTGAATGAGTATTTTATCACATTGATTAGGTAAAAAAAATTCCCCAGCAGAAACAAAGAGTATCTAGAAATGTGCACATGCTCTCTTCATGTGTCCTTGTTGTCTCTCTTGGTATGTTGGTTTTCGTTAGTGCAGTTGACAGAAGAGAAACTGAGGGTTTTCTGTCATTTCAGTATGATCCTATACAGTGTTTTCAGGGCCAAAAGTGTTGCAGCTGCAATTTTCTGGAAGATTGATTAAATTGGACTTGTGGCTACTAAGAAGCCTAGAGAGTAATAAAAGTAGAAAGTCTTGCAGCAAAACCCTAGAATGAGTCTGTCCATGTGGGAATCTTTCAGCAAAAGTAAAGTTCTTTCTTATCCTCTTTCTATGGTAGTCAGATGAGCATTTAAGGTTGAAGCTTGGTTTTAGTCTAAAAGACTTGGCAAAATGCTGCAAACGGCATCAAAGGTACAAAAAGGTTTAATCTGACGGTGTGTGTTAGCAGTTGGGGTATGAGAGGGGAAATGCTGGTAACGGAATGACATTTGCCTGGAAGCATATTTTGAAAAAAGTTTGCACAGCTTTGCATTGATGAAAAGTTACAGAACATGAAATGTTGTTGTAAAATAATCTATACTTTTCCTTTCGTTAAATATTTTTTCAATATTTCATGTTTCTAAGTGCAAAATGCTCTGCTGGACTAGCAACATTCATTCCCACAAAGGCTGCTGGTTTATGTACTCTGGCTTCATGCTCTGCAGCCAACATTTCAGAAAGAGCTCTACTGCCTTTGACAGGGCTTGCTCTTAGCAGTGTACAAATGTTATTTGCAGACCACAGGAGACCTTAGAGATAAGTAATTATATTTCATCTCATTTTTTTATGAAGAAGGAATCTTGAGCTTTCAAATTTTCTCTGGCAGAAGCGGCTGATGCTAACCCTAGTTTTGGCAGTAATGGTGGTGTAGCCTTGGGCAAATCACTTAACTTCCTAGAATACCAGTTCCCCAGTAAAATGAGAAGCAGGTGCACTTTGAAGCATAACCAAATAGTCCTGATTCAATGCTAATCAAGTGCAGTGTATTATTAAGTGGCTGGCCAAAGATAGAAAATATAGAAATTCCTGGTCCATACTAACACTTTTGCCCTGACTGAGGCAGAACTGCACTGAAAGAAGGTTGCTGTCATATTGGGTCATTGAACAACATTAGTTTTTAAATAAGATTGAAAAGCTGGTTTGGGGGGGGTAAGAAAACATCAAAAGAAATGGTAATTTCTGTGGCACAAAAAATTCCTTATATGAATTTTCAAAATGAGCCATCCATCTTCTTGTGAGATTGTTTCCCTTAGATTTGGGCCAATAGCAGCACCTTATTGGATACTCTGTCTGGAAAGGCATTGAATGGTGAACAGCTCCCATCTTCCCAACAGACCAGAGGTCTGGGTTTCCCAGAGCAGATGGGTGTTTCAAGTGACCCTCAGAAAAAGCATTGTTTGGTGTTTCTTTAAGTTGTTTGTATTATGAGTTTATGAATAGAAATTTTCTTCATTTTTCCTGTTATGAAGTTTAGAACGGGCAAGATGTGTATGAAATGGAAAGCGCTTCCTGTCCCCATGAGAAGGCAGTGGTGGAAAATCTTTAGGTTTTGATCAGCTTTAGTTGTTTAAAAAAAAAAACAAACCCAAACCAAAACCCAGTAATTAACGAACTGTGTGGCAGTTTTAAGGATATTGAAAAAATGTGGATTCTTTTTTTTTTAATTATAACTTGGTGTTTTATTAATGCTTATGAATATAGTAGCGTTAAGCCTTTTAATAAAAGTATGCTTCAGGCCAGATCATATTTTATCAAAAATTTTTTATGCATGATATTAGGTACTAATCATATGCCAGACGCAAAAGGGAAATAACTGTACTTGTACTTGAGGAGTGATGCGAGATCTGACAGGAAAGACTGTCAGTTTTTTTGCTCCTAGTGGGAATTTCTGTGGGCTATGCCAACCAGAAGAGCAAACTCGAGTTTCAAAATGGTGCATGTAGAAACCGCCACCTAATTATTCTTCTGAAGTGAGACTGCAGAGGCTCATTCGGGATGCAGAAAAGCTGGTGAGCCCAGTACTGCAGCCCTCCCTCCAGCTCCTCAAATCCTCGCTGTAGGGAGGAATAGCACCATGGCTCACGCTCCTCTGGCTCAGCTGGCAAGCAGCAGGCCAGCCTCTCCTCCACTTCTTATGACCTCTAGCCAGCAGAGCCTCTGACAGCCTCTTCCATCTGGCCCAAATGCACCTTCCCATGGCTGTGCCTCAAACTGGGAAGATCATCAGTGCTTCTATAGCAGCTCAGTCCCTAGTGCATTCTTCTCCCTTGTTACCCATATCGTCGTCTTGTTTTCATTTTGAAGGACTTGTGCTACATTTCTCATTGCTTGTGAAATGGAGAAGAAATCTCTTTGCTGTCAGAGCTCAACTTTTTGAGCAACAGGCCCCCAATTCTGCTCCTACAAGCCCCAGTGCTGCTCTCACTAGGCTGTGTAAATGCCAAAAAGCAGTGGTAGGTCCTGCCATCTGGATGGATATTGACATTGATATTGCCTATGCATAACCATCAGAGCAGAATTTGTACCACTGGAACTATTAATGTTGGATATGTCTGACCCTCTCCTTGGTTTCTTCAGCACAGATTTTTTTCCAGTGGCCACAGTCCTTTTGGTGGTGACTGACCTAATGGACATAACTATCAAATGTGTTTGTCCAGTGCTTCATGCTGTTCCCTTGAGAAGAGGCTGAAGACTTCATCTGCAACCAGGAAGGGATTGCTGCCATCCTTTTGAGCCACGTAAGGTCAGACTTCCTATCAGAAAGACTGGAGCAGCGTTTTTCCATCCTGGATGTAACTGTGGTAGCCTGAGCTCCCCTTTCTTAATTTTAGTTACTTAACTGAGGCAAGTCATTTAGGAGCCTGTTGGCTCCAGTCTCCAGTTTGCTGTCAGCAGAGAGAGTCAGGCAGTTCCAGTGGGTGATTCAGCTCTTCAGTGGGTTGCACTGGCTGCCAAAAATGCCTCCTCTCCTAAACGAGAGGCCAGCCTCAATTTTTTTACTGGCTTCATCCTACTCTGCCATATGACTGTTGATACACTGTAAGAGGACTCCTCTGTTCTGGCCAACAAATAACTGAAGAATTGCCTTCCTTTTATATGTCTAATTCTTTACTTTTGCCCTTTTTGGTGTATGTGAAAAGAGATGTTTGAATACAGGGCATCTTGAGGATTCTAAGAAATTAAGAAAAGAGAAGAAACCCTCCATTATTATTTCTTGCTTGTACCTGCTCTTGATTCTCTTAGAGACATGAAATAGTTTAAAAAAAAAAAAAAGAAAAAAGAGGAAAAAAAAGAAGAAAAAGTCCTCAAATGTTTTCCCAGGTGTATTGGATATTTTTCTTCAAAAGCTGGATTACTGTTTGCATTCTGTATATTAGCTCCCTGGCTTCCAGGTGATCAAGGCACATTTTATGTTGTTTTCTTTGTAAGCAAACAAAACATAAATAGGCTTCAGTTGACTTAATTCAGAAGTTCCAGCAGGATTTTCAGAACCTTTTTGAAAGTGGTGGTTTTTTGGTTTATCCTGACACTTTCAGGTGTTTTCAGGCATCTTCATAATATGCCATACAGTCAGACTATGTCTTAATACCATTTGCAAATCTTTTGTGAATTTAGAGAAAAAAGTATCTTTTTTTTTTTTTAGCATTTCTTATTTCTTAAAACTTATACCAGCACTACTTTCGTACGTTTTTTGTTTCCTTTTCTTTTTCCTCTTTCCTTATTTCCTGTCTTTCATCAGAATCTGTTGTGCTTTTTGCTCTGAGTCTGTATAAAAGTTGTGTTGTCTGGTTGGAGAACACATGCTTTCAGCATTTAGTGTCAATATTGTTTAACGTTGTTATTGTTGTCAGTGACATCTTTGGGCCATTTGCAACAGAATCAAGTATGCTTTCAGTAAACTTTGGCATTAATTTATGTTTTCCAGCTTGTGTTTGCTGGAAAATTAAAAGTAAGGAGAGAGAAAGTGAAGTTAGAAAAATACTGCTAGAAATAGTTGGCTTATGCAATTATTTCTTTGTGATTTTTTTTTTTTTCTTTGCATTGTCTGTCTCCCTAAGGTTTGGTGTGTTTATGAACAACAATTTTAGAGTCTCTGTTGAAGACCCCTTGCTGAGGGGATGGAGGCATTGGCTCACGTTAGCCGCTCTATTCACGAGTGACCTACAAGACCTGAAGAGAAATACTTGTAGAAAATTACCATTTTTGTTTAATCTTTAGAGTTTTGCATCTACTACAGAAAAGTGCTTTCAAAGAGTAGGTAAACTTAAGAGGATGGTGATATTTTCACAGATATTTGCTGAGCAGGGGAATCAGTTTAATTTATTATCAGAAATTAGTTACTCGATCAACTTTAATGTGAACAGTTTTCCTTTTTAGCCCCTTTTACCCGATGGCTCACGTTCACAGGCTGCAGAGTGCTGCTATCTTAGGTTGCAAACTGGGTGCTAATAGTAAATTCCAAACCAAAAGCTGTTTTCAATTCCTTTTTAATTAAAATTCATGGCATTTTCATTTGATAATGTTACAAGTTTTAGAGGCAAAACAGAAATATACCTTACGTTTGAAGACTTTTGTATTAAGTTAATAAAAGGACAACTGAACGCTCCCAGTAAAGAGTAGTTCTCCTGTGTGCTTCTCTTCCCTTCTGTGGAATCAGCTCTACTCCCCAACGTGGCAACCACACTTGTAAGTCAGTTCCCTGGGTAAGGGTACCAAAAAATCACCTAACTGTGCTTCACACTAAACCCTTTCTTCAAAATTTGTATAGATGCATATGTAATTCTACACCAGTACCTAATCTGGTCACAAGCGGTCCCTGACCTTATTCTGCGCAGCTGAACTTCAGTACTTATTTTTTATCTTATAGGTACAGTTGGTTATGTTTTTATTTCTTCCCCAAAAGGGTGTAGTTGGATGTTGCACTTCTTTTGAGGTTGATGTGTAAGAAGAGGGATTGAGGGCAACGGTTCTGAGCAGGTGAGATATCCATTTCCCCCGTCAGCAGTAACAGAAATGTTCATGTTGAAGCATTGTTTTACCGCAGTCAGTAACTAGTGTAGTATTTTTCTCAGTGTCAGAAATAGGTCACAAATTCAGGAAGATTGAATGAAAGCATTGCTTTCTCTGGTGTTTTAAAGATTTGGGGTTTCTTTTTCATTTTCAGTGTTTAGTTCAGCTCCTATAAGAGAAAAAAGCAGAGAAGGAGATGATTCTTTAAAGTGTCAAATCATAGCTTTCAGGAGAAAATGTTTCAAAGAATGAACTAGTCAAGCTTTATTGGATGCGGTTTAGGAAGTCATAAATGTTACGCTATAATTCATTCCATTTTGTTTATTTTTATGCTGGAATTGTGTTTCATCTGTGAACGTGAAGGAGAGAAGTAAAGACTTTAAGAACAAGAAATATCAAAGCCGATTTTTGTTTTAAGTTATTCAGCATTCGCTAATTTTATGGAAGATGTCAAAACAGCACTTTGTGCATCTGTATGCTTGTAGAATATTGTCACCTGGTTCAAATATATTTCAGCAGAGTTTGAAATTATTGTATTGGTTTTGAACTGGAAAGCAATGCATGAATCTTCCACTGCAAATGAAATGTTGGTTAAATCTTTGTAGCATACTGTTATAGTGGTTTTCTATATTTCACCGGTAAGAATTACTTCGCCCTCAAAGCCTCAAGTTTATTTTCCAGAGCCCCAAACCAGAGTTGGTGTAAATCAGCATTGCAGTGCTCACTTCAGAACAGCTACGTCGATTTATTTCTTTGGAAACACAACCTCATTAGCCCAGCTGAGCAGAGGTCTGGTCCAACAAAGATTGAAATCAAGAGTAGTATTTTTCAATAGCGACTTTAAGTAGCCTTCCTTTCTTTGAGAATGGAGAAACTTTAAAGCCTGATTGTATGGGCTTTTCTGGAGTAGGTAATGTATTCTGAGTCATGTTTGGGAAGTCAGAAAAAATCTGTCTAGTCATATCAAGCTGGTATTTTTTATACTATTCAGGGATATTAGGCTTCAAGGCGAAAGTTGTTTTTAAGACAGTTTGGCAAGGAGACTGTAC
The DNA here is from genome assembly GCA_004320125.1 of Scolopax mira. Taxonomy (NCBI): domain Eukaryota; kingdom Metazoa; phylum Chordata; class Aves; order Charadriiformes; family Scolopacidae; genus Scolopax; species Scolopax mira. The sequence continues at coordinate 293,890 of BJBW01000311.1, read as the reverse complement.
TTGCTTGCCCACTTTCTGGCCATAGTCAGACGTGACCTAGAGCAAAACCAGTATCTGTCTTTTTCATGGAGATAGACCACCATTAATTCAAAAACTTACTTACTTTTGCTTAAAAATTCATCAGTTTAATTTATTCTAACATTACAAGTCTTTCTCAGAGATGAATTGGTGAGGAATTAGTGCTTTTGTAGTTTGTTTCATTTATCACAGAATCCTAGAATTGCCTACGTTGGAAGGGATCTTTCAGACCATCTAGTCCAACTATCAACCTAACACTGACATCATCTCATGCAGTGTCTATAAACAGCACATTTTCTGTAGCACTGGTACTGTATTTAAGACTGTGGGTCTGTCTTTAAGAAATGCACTTAAAGAGGGAGAAGGTTCTGTTCTGCTATTCTTATCCATAAATTTATGTAGTGTCAAAATCTGACTTTACCTTAAGGAAGGCAGCTGGGGCAATGAGTGGAGAGGGTGCAGTTGGAGAGGAGAAGCAGCAGCCAGGGGTGAGACAGGCTCAGCAAGGACACGGGTAGAAAGGCAATGCTCATGGCAGACAACCACAGTGCTGCTGCCATCTCTTGTGTGGCCCCAGCACCTTCACACGAGCTCGTGGGTGCCATGCTGTGTGAGAGCAATGTGAACTCATGCAATGTGAGAATGCAGGTTTTAGGTTGCATTTGGAGTTGCTTGTATCAGAGACTGAGTTCCTGGCATATTTTGGTGCATAATGCTGCATCTAATTTTAGAGCTGTTAAAAAAATGGGCTTTTATGCTTTCTGTTGACTTCTCAGACTACCTTAGTGCTTAGTGACTTATCAATTTTGTTATCGTTAAGTGTGTGATAAAAACTATAAATCATTGGTTGATAAGACTTACTGTAATGGACAAACACAATGAAATTAATAAAAGGCAAGTTTCCCCATACCTTGCCATAACCCCAGAGCTGCCCTCAGAGTGCTGTTAAGCCTCTGGTGGAACAGTTCATCCTCTGGCAGCACCTCTCAGCTACATTCTGCTTGAGATAGGGCTTGCAGCAGAGGCCTTTGTAATGCTCAAAGCTTATCTGGTTATTGATGAAGTAACTTTGCATATTGTTAAAAATACCCATTATGAACTGTGATAGATAATTAATATTTCTTGTGACAATATTGGTCTGTACAGTTGCTGCTTTTCAGGAGTTAATGAACCCTTCTTTGGAAAGGGCGAACTTAATAATTATGCTGATTCAGGGAATATCTTTTTCCAAGATGATGTACATGGCTGTGTCCACAGTGGCTAGGCCAACTACAACATGAAGCTGGAGGAGGAGAAAGCAGCTGAATCTCTTCTCTCCTGCTTAGGGCTTGAGCCAGACTGGATCCCAGTTCTGGGCAGAAGCAGCCCCTGGGCAATGCTCCGTTTCCCTAAGTTGCTGCTTTTCTGTGGTGTAGGCACAGCAGGAGCAGATCACCTGTCCCTGAGCTGCCAGGATGACATCTGCCTGGGCAGGCTCCTCTACTCTGTGGGACATCCCCTTGACGTCTCATGGTTTAGCTCTGCCATGTAACTGCCGGTGGTGATACCACCAAGCAGGGCAGAGGGGAGAAGCCCATGGGCAACATGGAAGTACTCGTTGTCTCCTCACTAACTCTGCGTTGATAGTCAATACCAACTTTTTGAATTCCAGGACACTGATTTCTTGACAAATAGTGTCTACTGCTATGTTGCCAGGGTCTTTTTCCTGTTGATTCCTCTTGGTGTAGAAAAGATACTGATTTTTAAAAATATAAACATGGTGCTTAGGGACATGGTTTAGTGTTGGACTTAGTAATGTTAGGTTAATGGTTGGACTTGATGATTTTAAGGGGTTTTCCAAACTAAATGGTTCTATGATTTTGGCTTTTAGATGGAATATCTGATGCACAGCTCTGGAGAATGAGTTACTGGTGAGGTAACAGAGAAGCCAGAATGGCCATAGGGCATAATGCAGAAAGAACTGACCTCACTCTTTCCATCTCCTTGATTTTCTCATGAGTTCAGGAAATGTGGTAATCAGGAATTTGCAGTAAGGTAGCCTGGTAATACAAAAGAAAACAAACTGCACCACCAACAACCAGTGCTGATCTTTGCTCACCTGACTCTAAAATCCACAGGACTGAAGCCCTTTTCTGTCAGAGCTCCCAAACAACACGTGACTTTGAACAGAACTGTGCAAGTTTGAAACATTCTTTCTTGCTTATTATTTGCAGAATCAACCATCCTGGTTTGAAGCCCTTTAGCAGCTTTTATGCATTGCTGTGACCCCTTCCAAAAGCTCTTTGGAGGAAACCTACCCTCCCTTTTACCTAACAGTTCATAAGTAATTGTTGGTTAACCAGGAATTTTATCCCACACTTCACATTTGTGAAAAGATTGGAAACTGCTATGTCCATAATAGGAGGGAGAGGCTCAGAATTTTATGGTATGCATGGTAATAAAAAGCAAAGCAATTGTCACATGCGTTTTGGCTCGAATCATGACAAGAAGCAGATGTGTGGCATGCCTTTTCCTTCTCTTGCCTGTATGCCAAATGACGCAAAATTCTTAAATGTTTTCTGCTTTTTGCTGCAATTTAATCTTCTCCTGAATAAACTGAACATGACAGTGAGTCCATCCAGAGCAGTTGCACAGTTTGACATTTCTGTGACATTTCAGAAAGTGCTTGATTTACATTTATTTTGGAGGAAAGTAGGGGAAGGATTATATCTATCTTGTGGTGAAAAGATTAAGTGTGTTTTCAGGTTAGAAAACTGTAAAAAGCGTACTCTCCGTTTACAAATAATGACTGTATATTTTAGCAGCACAGAGGCCCGTGAACTCTGGTACAACTTAGAACTTTATTTTTTGTGTGTTTAGATGCACATATGTCTGCTCAAAATGTCTGTTAAATCCAGCTTAATCTAGTGAATCTGATGTCAAGGTTATGACATGTACCATGGGATGGTAATAGAGAACTATCTGTAGGAAGGACATTCTTCCTGGTAAATGTATCAACAGAGTGCCTGCACCACTCGGGTTTAGTTTTGCAGGGATATGACTATGAGTGCAGGTTCACACTTGGGTGTAAATATGTGATCTTAGTCCCAGCCTTCCTAAGCTCTTTTCTTTGGTGGTATTCTGTGGCAATAACTTCTACAGCCTGTTTGTGTATGGTGAAGAACAGGGTTTCCTTTCCAGTATAATCTTGTGATAGAGAGAGATTACAGGGCTCATTCTCGTGCCAAAACCTTCATAAGTAGGTCTGGTCCATTCGCAGAGAGTCAGCTGAACATGAGGTCAGCCCTCAGTTTTCAAGAAATATAGCAGATAGTCCACAATTTATACAATCGCGTGAGTCCGTAAAATGAGAGAACTTTGTTTTAACCATATAAAGCTGGGAAATAAACTTTCTTGTAATAATTTTCAGTTTTAAGAGGAGATACCTCTTTTGGGTTAGTTATGTGAAAGATGCTCTATTTTAAATATCTAAAACATCCTTGTAAAGTGGTTATAAACTGCAAAGCATTTCTGAGCTTGAACCACATTTCAAATTAGAGCAGTCTTTTTCTGCAAATAAAATATGCGTAATTGCTGTGGCTTGAAATGTGTATCTTAATTTGTTAGGCAATAAAAGTAAACTTTAGTTCTCACTATCTTTTGGCTTCCACGATTGCTTGCCATTTAAAAAGAAGTGCAAAGAGAACAATTTGCTTCTTGTATGCAGGGTTTTGTGAAAGTGCAGTTAAAGTGACGATCTCAAAGTCAGGAGGAAAAGAAATGTCACCAGGTATTGTAATGCTAGACTGCGAGTGGTCCAGTTAAAAGATACTGGTAACGACATCCTTTGTCTCTCTGATCTCTTTCCCTGTCAACTTTTATTGATAATAGCAGTAATAGTACAAGATGGATTTCAGCAGGTGAGATGGGCTCCTTAACATTCTGCATAAAGCTGTAGAAAGGCGTGAATCTGATAGAACAAACAGAAGCAACCAAAATTAACTTCTGTTTAAGAAGTGTTCTAAGTGCGGTTCATCGCAGCACACCTGAAAGCATTAGCTTTGTCTTCAGCCATTGCTCTGTACCTGCCTCAAGTGCTGGCATAACTGTCTGAGAGATGAAGAATCCTTACCATATGTTAAATGTTCTTAATGTTCATTTTTAGTAAGATTAATGATCTGAATCTTTTCTACTGAAAACCATAAAATAGAATTTCAAGTAGAAGTTTTGCTTGAATTGAATTACCAAGCTAAACAGAAATTTCAGAGACTCCAGGAGTTTTACTGGAGGATATAGATATTTTGTAATGGTTGCACATCAAGACTAAAGCTGGTTTCCTCTTTGAAGTTCATTAATACCTATTATAACTGTAGTTCTTATTCTGGTCCAAATGACCTAATTCTTCACATAATTCAAGAGAAGAAATGGGGAAAAAACCCAACCATATCCACACCACTATATGAAAACATTTTGTATTTTACAATATTGTGTAATACTGTCTTCTTACTGACAGATTTTTTTTTTTCCATTTTCATTCTGTTCATTAAAAAACTATCCTAGCTTCCACAAGTAATTTCACATTCCAAGAAAATATGTGGGTCATGAGCAGCATTTAATGGATGCTAGCAGTATATTTTTGAAACCTCTCCTGCACACTGAATAATCAGTTTCATCATCAGTTACATACAGCAGTATTTTCTGTTACTGAGGAGAGCAAAGATGCAAATTTCAGATTAACTGAACGGTATAATTTGAATAATGGTGAGCAATGAGACATTGTATGGCAATGGGGAATTGACTGTATCTCTTAATTGCTTGTGGACAGGCTTTTATCTATACATTATTTTTTTTAAAGGATTAATTTGTGTAGGTATGACTGAATTTCTCTGAAATTCCTAATGTAGCACACTCAAACAGGATCTCCTTGTCAGGTGAGAAATTATTTAGGATTAATAAATTGAAAGTTAATATATTAAGCAGTTATTTAAATAAGCACAAGGGTTTTTAATTGCATTCCCTACAGAAGTGGTAATGAGGATTTCTTATTCCTTGTTCATAGAAATAGTGAAATTATAGTTTGTTTTGTGAGAACCTGTAAGAATAACTGTCCACAAAAATCCCCCTGGAAAGAAAAAGATTACCCATTAGTCCTGTACTTCTTCCCTGTGTAGCAGTTCAGCAATCCCACCAGAGTCACTGGGCATGAGAAGGATATGGAGATGAGGCAGCAGCAATATTTCACACTGGTGCTGGATGCGTGTTTAGTGTTAAGGATTCCAACCTGAAATGTGAGAATGCGCTGCCTTAAAACAAGAACTCCAAGTAGGAGATGTTTGGAAGGGTTGTTACCAAGTTTATGTTGCTTTCCCCCACTTTATATTGCCACCACAAATCTTGCAGTTTAATATTATTCAGATTGGGTTTTGGTGGGGTGGGGTTTTTTTTTGGCAGGATAAGCACGATTGCAGTGGGACTGAAAATACCATTTCTGTGAAAAAACAACAACCAACCAACCATAAACCTAAAACCAATTTACTTAATGAATAAGAGCAACCTGTAAATTCCTGGGTTGTTTTGCAAAAGGGGTAAGTGCTGACTTAGCCTCTTAACTGTCACATGCTTTGCCCCTCTGCCTTCCACTGACGGGTGGATGTACCCAGGGAGCTCCTGTGACAATCCAGGGAGCGTTCTGTGTGGTACCAGTCACCCTCTGGACCATTTGAGAAGGGGGGAAAAGACAGTGCTAAGTACCTCTCAGAAATCCTTCTATCCCAAACACCTTTAATTCTTCACCTGATAATCTTCTTACAAAAATTAGATACCTGCATACAGAACAACATTTCTTTTTTTGACTAGATATTGTATAAGAAACAAAGGGCCATTGTCATGCACTCTTTTTTGGCAACCAGCCAACTATGTAAATGTACAGTGTGAGGTGGTAGCAACTGAATATATTTCTTAGAAAAGTTATTCATGCAGCTGATATGAAGAGACATGTTATAATTATTTAAATTTAATCTTATTTGCCCTCTTCTCAGTGTGAATTTCCCCCTGTACTCAGTGCTGGTGAGGCCCCACCTTGAGTACTGTGTCCAGTTTTGG
>BJBW01000311.1:191418-287626 GCA_004320125.1 Scolopax mira | reverse complement strand
CCCAAGTTACAGATGACAGGACAAGGGGCAATGGCTTCACATTGTGCCGGGGGAGGTTCAGGTTAGATATTAGAAAATATTTCTTTACTGAAATGGACATTGGAATGGGCTGCCCAGGGAAGTGGTTGAGGCACCATCCCTGGAAGTATTAAAGAGAAGAGTTGACATGGTACTCGGGGATATGGATTAGTGTTGGGTGGTGTTTTGTGTGGTGTGGATTTGGTGGTGGTGTGTGTGTTTGTTTGGGGGTTTTTTGGGTGTGTTTTTTTTTTTTTTATTGGTTGGACTAGATGATCTTAAAAGGTCCCTTCCATCCTAGGTGATTCTGTGATTCTGAATTGTTTCAGAAGCTCTGTCTGAAAGCTCCAAGTCTGTGCTATTTAAGAACAATCACTAATGAAATGAACCTAATTCCCCATCTGTCATGAGGAAAATTCATGTCTTACATTTTTCCTGTCCCTTTGGAGTTATCAGAGCTTTGTGTTTCCCTACTTACACATAAATTCTTCTACACTCACCTCCCTCGACGCAACCTGTAAAATGAATAGTGCAATCAAAGACATTCCATGACTGGCACTTACTGAGTTGGATTCATTAATTATTCTAAGAGAGCAACTCACTTCAAATGGAGTCTCTGCATTTTGAAACTTGATCATCCCGTTCATTAGCTTAATGCTGAATCACAAATTCCATATTGCTGTAGAAAATTCCATATTGTGGTAGAAAATTCAGTGATCCCTTTACAACAGCTTCCATCCGATACGTTGACAAGCAAGCTCTGACTTTTGTTTCTTGATACACATTCCACTTCTCTCTCAAAGGAATAGGAGACCAATATCTTGTCAGTGTTTTGATTTATGATTAATTGTTAAAGGACCAAGTTTTCTGCTATAACGTAAAACTTGGGAATGGTTTTACATTATTGTAAATTACTGTAATTAATTACAGTATTTTTTTTAAATTACTGTATTGTTTTCTTTGACACAAGTAGCTGCTTTGACTTCAGAGAGTTTTATCTTGCCGTGTTTGAGTCTCTTAATGATACCAGCAGGTACTTTTTTCCTTCAGGAGATTTATTACTTTCCAGTGAAGTAAGGGATGACAAAAGTATTAAAAAAACACAAAATAAACCCAGGCCTCTCTCCTGTTTTTCTCTGGGATGTCCCAACCTTTTTTCCCCCATAAGTCTGGGGATATGCGTGGAACTGTTGCTCAAGCAGGAATTTTGCACAGGAGTTACCTTTAAAATTATTTACAGTTGTTTCTTTTGGGGTGTATGTGTGTGTTTGTTTGGTGGTTTGGTCTTGTTTTAATTTTTTTTTAAGATTAGCATCCTCTAATTGCTAGAACTTTTTTTCCACTTTCATAGACATGGGAAGAAGAAAGAGCAGCGAAGCAGTGCGCTGGGAGGAGAAATGCCTTAGAACTTCTGGGCATAAATTTCCCATTCCGATATCCACCAAGTAACATTTTCCTCTGTTTTGAGAGCTGACAGTGTGAACTGTCTGTGCCAGAGTTTCATAGCTTTAAAGAGATTAGCAGGCAGCCCACAAAGGCACAAGCAGGTACATAACAGAAGGTGACATTGATAGAGGTGACAAGTGAATATTTGTGTCATTTTGTGATGCCTATTGACTTGGCAGTGGGCTAGCAAGGAGTCATGGCAATTAAGAATTAAGAACAACGTTGAGGAATTAAAACTTATCTTATGTGAAGGGTCTCTGAAGGTACACATGTGCATAGCATGTCATGCTGTGAAAAAAGTAGATTACTTTACCCAATGTAAAGATTAATCCAATTCATTCTACTCAGTGAAACAGGATCATTTTGATAAACTAATCAGCAGTGACAGACTCCTTCCTTGGGGAGACCCTTAACCAAGTCCTGGATAATTTCTTTGAATCAGCCTCAGAAAATGTTTGGCTGTCAACTTCATCCTGTTTGCTGCCAATCAGCAAATTTCCTTCCAATAAATTAATTCCAGGTACACCCTGTTGGTTTGGCTGTTCTCTTTCAGGCACAATGCTAACATTGGACTTTGAGTTCAAAAATACTTACAGCTTTACATGGACCTCTTTGCTAGATTTCAAGTCCACTGCAGCATTGTTTGAGCTTCTATGTGGTGCATTCCTCACTCCTTACAAGACTTTTTCACATACTTGCAAACTCTGGAACCTTTTGTCACTCCTGCTGTTTCATGAGGAAAAAAAAAATTCATTCTAAAATACAAGATTTTTCTTGTTAAAAAAAGAAGTCAAAGGAAACTAAACATTCTTTAAAATGGTAGAAGTGAGAGAATTTATTGATCACTTTTATTGAATATCTGTTTTCCTCCCTGTGTAACTCTCAATTTTGTTCATGTTTTGAAACGTGGATTTTTGCAGAATTCCACACTTGGAAAGGCCAAGGTTTAGTCTTGCATACAGAAAGGTGTTGGTATAATTTTTCCGCTTTTCTCTCATAGCACTGAGGGCAGAACCTTAAATAGCTCAAGGCATACAGATGTGGGCAAGGGGGGGGTGTTCTTTGCACCAGTGATTTGGAAATGCTCAGTTCTTCCTTTTTGTGTTTCAGCCACAAAGCTTTCCTATGATCTTTAAAGCAGCATGAAAAAGATGGTTGTGGGTGTAATTTGGCATTTAGATATTTAGTACTAGTTGGCCTTTAGTTACAGTGTTCTAGCACTTGTCTCAGTTTGTAGAGTTTCTCAATAAGGATCTTTCAGATTTTGATCATAATAGTGCCTTGGGTGCCAGATGATCTTCTGGGACTTATTTGCATGAGGTCAGGTGGAAACCAGTCAGACAGTTCCAGGAGAAAGAGTCCAATCAGGACCAAAGAGGCATTTTTTGTGTGTGCGTGTTTATGGTTTTTATGAGTTCATCCTTATTAACTTGTTTCATGGTGTGGCTAGCTCTTTGTGTGAGTTCAGAGACTGCCTATTGGAAACAGAGAGACTTCATATTTCAAGAAGTTTTATCAGACCAGTGCTCCCTGACTGTTCAGGTGTGCCTTGGAGTGATCAAAATGAGCTTCTGTATGTCCGAGCGTGTGTGGGCCTTGGTTTCTGTGCAAACACTTTGTATCCAGGCTTCTATGGTTTAGCAGTGTGGGAAGGTTCGTCTAATGTAGCAGTTCCTAACTGATGATAAACATATTGGGACAATTATTGATTTAAGAAAACCATGGCATACCATATTCTTCACAGTTGAGTGCTTGAATCAGCCTCTTAAATCTCACACAAATCCCAAACTTTTAATTTCTTTCTTACTTTAAAAATGCTTTCAAATTATATGCAAGAAATCCCATGAAAATTGCTTAACTGCAAATAAGGATTGCCAGCCTGAAAAAATCTGGTTAATACTGGTTTAGAATGGAAGGCTTTGGGTGAACCCTCAGAAGTGAGTTCAGTCCTGTCTCAGCCTGCTTCTGTCACCATGTCAAGTCACATTGCAGAGAAGGTAAGGAAGTCCATTTTTTCCCCTTTTTGAAAGTGGGATCAGTGGCTCCCATCATTGCATTATTGGGAAACTAAAATCCATTCAGGATTAAGAATTACACCCATAACAGGTCAGGCTTCGCTTGCTCAGCCAGTGTAGTATCTTTCTTCTAAACTATCTCTGATTCTGACATTTGTATGTGGTTCCATTATGTTTTTCCTTTTGAAAGACAGCAATTTACTCAACCCCATAAATTCTAGGTGCGTTTCTAGACCAAAGTGTAGCCATTATAATTTCTTTAGTGAGTTAGTGTTCAAGCTGTATTGTTAGTGGTATTAAAGACAAATAGGTCAGAAAAGGGATGTTATGATGCCTTTAGTTTATATGACTAGTTTCGTACCCACTCATCTACAATGCAGTTCTTCAGCATATAAGGGCTAAGTTGACTGCAATGATACAGAATCAAGTCCTAAATCAGAAGTGGAGTGATAATGTAAATCAATAATGAATAATGAAGTCCATAATGTAAATCAGAGTGCTCCAGGTGACCCAAGTCTGTCTTGGAGTCAGTAGAGTGGCTATTACTCCAGCACCATAAACCCAGCTGCTCAGCACCTCTCCCTCTGTACAGCAGGTGACTTGGAAGGTCTTATCACCGTAGCAAGAGAAAGAGAAGGTGCCAGACAATAGCTTTTCTGCCATTCTCACCTTCTCTCTTCTTCCTCTGACACTACCAGGTGCCAGGGCTTTTCATGGCTCCTTGTAAACAAACATAAGCAAGGAAAATAGAAATTCGTAGGGCAGTGCAAAGTCTGACCATTCTTGGCCAAAGCCAGGTATGAAGGTGACAATTTGTCTTCCTAAGACCAGTGAAGAAATGACAGTAAGGCTGAAATCAGCACTAGAAATGTCAGTGTGTTTCCTTCCCTGAAAATACGCACAAAGGTAAAGGAGAGGAAAGGCAAACAGTTTCTTTTTTTTCAATACCACTGTCTGCAATTGAGAGTCTTTCTGAGATAAGAGCACACCTTTCCTAGAGGAAAAAAAGAAAAAAAAAAAAGAATTTGAACACAAACCATGAGACTTTTGAGGGGGACATGAGAAAATGTCCACAGTTGCCACTATATCAGTGTCTTCTTTTGTGCAAGCAAGGACTTCCTTGTGTGAAGGAGTGCTGCTGGGAGGTGCTCTGATCCACGGACACAGCTTGCCTTGGAGCAATGGCCCACACTATCTGTGTTGTGTTTGTTAGGAAGAGGATCTGTGTAGTTTTTCAGTGAGTTTGTATAAAGAAGTAATAGAAAGATTGCTGTCCCTTAAGCTCTGTGAGGCCAGTAATACTCCTGTGAAGCACACTTAGGAATTTCAGTTATGCTCATAGAAAATGGTTTTCATATGATGTAGAGAAAACATGACAGTAATTCACTGGTCTTGCAGAATCAGCTAAAGCGCCCCAGTTATATTGTCCCATCCTCCCAGGCTGTTCAATGACTCTCTTTCATTAAACAATATAAGATACTGCCTTTCTGTCAAATCTGGCAAGTGAAAGCGGTAACACGTTGGCACCCACTGTATCAGTAAGATAAGAAGACTCCACACCAGTCTTCCTCAGCCCACTACATATAGTTTCCCCTGAACCCTTATTTTGAAACTACTGCTTCCCTGACCCATCACACAATGCAAGCTCTCCACAGCCCCTTGCAAACGGATATGAGAACATTTCCCAAAGCTCCACTTAACGAGCTAGCTGTAAAAATGTTTTTTATTTACCAAATCCCAGCAACCTAACCACAGCCTGAACAGTCTAACCAACTCTCTTCTCCCTAGAGCTTTGCAGTTTATACCGTACATAGGAAACAGGTTTGTGAGAGAGAGAACTCTTCACCCTCTGTTCTCTCAGGGCTGTATCTTTTCCTTTTCCATACAAGCCCGAGTAGGTGTGCTATCATGCATGGGGCCCTGTCACTTTAGAGAGAGGAGACTTTTCCTCCCTAACCCCTGAGTTGTGGGGTCTGCTAGGTGATTGATATCATGATCTTTGTCTCCAGTAGCCCTTATTCCTGAAGGACATTAATGAGAAAGCCTTATATTACACGTATACTTTATCTGCACTAGATATAACAATAGTAAGGGAGGAATGCCAAGCATTTTTGGATCAGTGGAATCACTTGTGGGTTTTGGTTCTCAAAAAGCTTAGTTTTTTGTCCCAGTTGTACCAGCAGCAATTAGGAATATCTGCACTGAAATGCATGCACTGCTTTTTCAACTTCTATAAATTCATATATCTCCACTGACAAACAGAGATTCATGCCATTATAGGCCCACTGACAAGTTGGTACAAAGACTAAGTCTCTTCAGATGAAAATTGAGTTAGGTCCTGAAGTTTTAAGATGGCTGATCCTATTCCATCTATGAGTGAGCTTTGAGTCAGCACCAAGTCCACGGGTGGCTCTGCATTGGGCTTCCATGAAGAGAATTGGCTGAAAAGCAATGACTGTGTCTGAGTACTGTCTCAGGAGCTTGTCTCTCTGGGGGTAGTATTGCTGTCTGTGGAGAAAGTGAGAACCTGAAAATAAGTGGGGATGCCATATTGTGAGGATAAGGTATTTCTAGTTGTAGTTTAAGTTGGAAAAGTGGTTGTTAATCCTCCTGGAAGTTGCTTACCACAGGTAGAACTGAAGAAAATAGGGTTGTCAGAGAACCCAAAGAAACCAGCTCACTTTTTCTAGAATTATTTATAGTTACTCAGGTCAGTACTTTTGGTAAAATTAAAGCAAGGACTTTTCTGATCTTTACCTCCAGCTTCTACAAGCATCTATTGCAAAGACTTTGAGACTTTTTTTGGCTACTTTGCATGGTTTCTGGTGCATATCCCTTTTCTATGTTACATATCCCACCAAGAGCATCAAGGTAGGGGAAAAAATATATGTCCTAGCATTGCATTAGTATAAATCATGGTGGAATTCATGTATCTGACCTTTTGCTCAAATCACACTTTGTTTTGTAGGTAGTGGTGCCAGGTTGTCCATCGCTCTCACTGTTGTCATCACTTATAGTAGCATCATTTAGTGACTGAAAAGCAGTGCAGAAGCTATGTTGACAATAACATATTCTTCAACTTTTTTCTTCTTTCTCTCCTCCAATATACATATTTATGGTGGGGTTTTTTTATAAAATGTTATGGAATTCTGGTCCTATTGAACAAATTGAACAAATTTGTCATCTGATTTTTAGATGTATGCCAGGTTCAAATATTATTTTTTTCACTGAAATCTTAAGTAACCTAGCTCATACTAAAATTCAATATACTTTCCTGCCCTGCCACTTCTCTTGAAGTGAACTGCCCAAGCTGAACTGTCCTTATTTGATACAATCACTGTTTTAAATTGCTTGAAAAAAACTATTTTTCAATGAAGCAGTAATTCTGAGAAAGCTTGGAGTGCTTTGGGCTAATGTCATCCTAGGAGGAAAAAAAAAGCACCCTTTGTTAGGTTGGAATTAGTTCAATTTATGACATATAAAAGGATTAAGACAGAAATGACTTTTCAGTATAGCCTTCCTTGGGATGTTTGCTTCTCACATCTTGGCTTTGTTTTCACAATCTGCAGCTCCTCTAAACTGCTAAACTTCTCGTTGTCCGAGTCTAGTTTCTGTTCTTGCAGCAGCCCATGCTGCAGTGATCTGTTCACAGTCGTTAGGAAAATCCATCATTCAGGGCCTGATGCTAACACTCAGCAGGATTTGTAACCACAGAGCTGAGCGGGGCCGGGATATAAAACTTCTTTGTGTGTAGAGCTTGGCCTGTGCAGAGGAAAGGCACAGAGGGGAGGATGGAGAAGCAGTGGTGCATGGTGATAATTCCCCTGAGTCAAAAGTATCAGGAAAATCATCAAGGTTTGTGTTTCTTCTTTCTAAGGTGAATAAGGGTTCAAGAATAAGGGTTTGACCAGTCTGATGTTTAAAGTACAGTGTGGATCTGAGGAGATATGGGCCCAGCTCCAAGTTAGGCTAGGATTCCTCTCGCAAACTTAACTTAGTCTCCCTTTGCTGCAATTTCCTGTCAGTAGAGCAAGGGTAGCAACCCTCCTGTTTCCCACCTTTAATCAATGTTGCCACCAAAACCATTTCAGGCAAAATGGTCCAATGAGGTTGAAAAAATGTCAGTGGGAACCCACTCAGGCTGCGATGGCACCAACAAGCCCTGTGCTACTGTCATGGTAAGCAGTTCCCTCTGGAAGGGGAGGTGCAGGTTGAGCAGCAAGAAAGGCTCAACTGGAGTGGGTACACTTGTCTGTACCCTTGCTGCCTTGTTTAGTTTAGAATTTAGGTGCTTACAGGTCTTCTGATGTTAAAGGACTTTACTGTTGCCAGGACTGAGTAATACAGGATTTTCTCCCAACTCGGAAGTGTCTTTGAAATGCATACTTCTCCAAGTCACCTGAGCCAGCACGCAGCCCGTAAACTTGCTCCAGCAATTCCTGCATCTTTTCAAGAATGCTAAAAGTAAGTTGCTATTCCCTATTCAGGTGCCTTTTTCTCAGAACAAAGAGATGGCTTCTTCTTCCCAAGGGTTGAATTAGCGGCTCTGTGCCTAGCTTGGTGTGCTTGGTTTTACCCTTTTCTTTCTCTGTGCCTTGCCATGTGTTGGTTTGTCTCCTGTGCATTTCACTAGTTTAGATGCTCATACTGTCTAGTTTGAACTCTGCCAACACAATGCGCGTGTGTTTTCAAACACTCACTCTAACTTCAGAGCACCGTATGCTCTGTGGTGTCTTGCATCTCCTGTCAAGCTTCTCTTCTGCCCAACCATTCATCTGCGCTTCAGCAAGAGTCAGCAAACAGTTTGCTTTTGCATCACTGGTGTTGTCCATCTCTGTGTTTTAGACTTCTCGTCTCGGGGAGAAAAGGAATTAAAATTCTGACTTCTGGTCTGTTTCTAAAGTCTAAAGCTTCTAAAGTTCATCAATGAATTCTCTTATGTGACTTCAGTGCAACTTCCAAACGATACTGCTAATTCTTGGGGGAAAGGAAGGAAAAGTCTAATTCCCAGTCAGTTACACTAGCAGAAAATCTGCACAAGGTGCAACCACAGTTTTTTAATTACACTTTGGACAAGCATAAAAGATTACACTTTGGACAAGCATAAAAGATTACACACGGTACAAGGTGAGGGAATGGAGCCTTCAATATGTGCTGGGATAAATGAGATATAACTCAGCTACATGACTTCATCTGTTATATAAAGCTTCACAGAATTAATTGGTGCTAGTTCAAAAGTTCATAACTTGGGTGGCTGGGAAAGATGGGGTGTTTTCATATTGTGGTGAGGGCAGATTGAGCCCATTTGACCTAGATCCCTCCCTGAAAGCTATAGCCCTTTCAAACAAGCCCAGTTCCCTTTGCCTTCCTGCAAATACTGCTGTTCCCCAGCTGGTGGAAAGCTGATAAACTTACAATCAGGAACTCGGCCACCATTTTCCCTCCCAAACCCATAAATCCTTTCTCACCATCATCTTTTCTTTAATGTGTACTCTTCTCAACCAAGATCAGTCCTAGTTTTCTCTCATTCTTCAAGGGAAAGGGAAAAAAGCTTTGTCAAAACTTCCTGTCAGCTTTCTCGGGTTTGTATGGGAGGAGGAACAGGCAGCTCAGTTGCCTGCACAGAGCCAGAAAAGGACTCTGTTTGTGTGAAAGGAAGGAGGAGGAATGGAGACTTTTAAAGAGAAGAGAAAATTGTCTGTCCTCCATGAGAGCAACAATGGAGAGGAACTGTCTTGCATCCCCTTTTTTTTTCTTGTATTTTTTTCTCTCTTCTTAGTGGTGCTGTCCTTTGTTAAGAAGTAAAATAGTAGTGATGTGGTCATGTTTGGTGTAACAGGCACATTAGCAGTACCTAAATGCATTATACTACAACATCACTGTGCTGTCTCATTCAGATGCCCCTTTTTCTCCCCCACCTCGTCCCCCAAGCTTTGAGAAGAATTTTGTAGCTCACAGCTAAATGATTCAAGTCTTTATGTTGAAAGCAGTCAGCTGGGAGTGCTTTAACAACAAAAATACATGGGCTAAGCCATCTATATTAATAAAAAAAGATGAATATATAATATTCATATATATATAATAAAAAAGTATTTTCATTGCAAAGAATATGCAATATTTGGCGACCCAGTGGTTCTTTCATTTATATGTATGTGAGATGGTGCTTTGCTAAAAATTGCAGCAGTTACCTTCCTTTTCTTAATCCTAAATATTTTTGGCATTAGCATACCCCCCAACACACATGTTGGTAATCCTGTTGTCTTACTGTTTTTCTAGTGTCAAATCCCTGTTCATTGATAAATGCAAGCAAATTCTGTCATTTAAAGTAATTTGCCTGAAAAATGCTAAAAATGTCTATGTGCTGATGCAGCTTTGACTGCAAAGGTGCCGTCCCTGATGAGTGTAAATCAGATATTTGAGTTTCGCACAGTATTCTTTGACCTGGCTTGAAGACACTAAAATCTTTAATCAGATATTTCAGAATACGAAATTCTAACTCAGTCTCACAATTATTGAATGTTTGGAACAAATGTGTGTTCAAAGTATGAGCTGAAGTAGCCAGGCATTTACAAGGATCCTAGACTGAGTTCGGTTTTCCCGTACAGTTAAGCATTGTTATAAAAAACCTTTTTATTATTCTTTTTTTTTTTTTCTTTTCTTTTTCTTGGCTTAGTTTCCTACAGAAACAAGGTGTTGGCAATCACACAGAGGTCTCTTGTCTATCTATCTGCTCCTAAGTTTTAATTTCTTGGACAACTTCAGTGGAATTTGAAACAGTCTCAACCAATTTAATGGAAAGGAAGAGGTCTCAACAATATTAGCTTTACAACTCCTGTAAGAATAGGAAGCAGAGAGAAACCACATTAATATTTCCATTCATTGAAAAACTGCAGTTTGAGTTCAGCTTTATAGACATGAAAAAATGCACAAAGGAAAGGCTTCATTAGTTCTCTCGCTCACAGAACTACCTGTTTATGTAGCAAGAACATAATAGGACAATAGCTCTTTCTGAGCTATTTAGAGTCATAATATTCATAACTGGTGTATGAGGCAACAAATGGCAAGGCTGTGACAGTAAGTCTGTCTGGATTGCAACTTCTGGACTCCAGAACCACCTGGTGTGCACTGAGAATGTGACATTTGCTTTCCAGCTTGGGAATGGGTGAGAGGGGAATAGGTAGCCAGCTCTTGAGCAATTCTCAAGCTCCTCCCTGCTCTGGCTGCACTCAAAAAAATTTGGGCGGTGAGTGGCAATAACCGTGCTAGATCTTTTTAAGAGGTAGTGCAGATGGTCTTCTCTTCCACCTAACAGCACGGGAACCAAATTGGTTTTTGAATCATCAACATGTAGGTGGGAGGAGAGACTTAGTGCTGGTGATGTGGCTGGGTCCATGAGCATCACAGGACATGGCCTTTGAGGACATTCTGTAACCTCTGCTCACGGGGTGGTCCCTCTTGCTGTGATGCTGTTCAAGGCATCAGGGTTGTTAGTAGGGATAAAAGCAGTATGATTGATTGTACATTATATGAAGGTAATACACCCACAAGGTCTTTTGCATTCATCTGCATCAGCGTATTTAGCAACTTGGGGCACTTGGCTTTCTTACTTGGAAAAATGAAAGTTCTATGAGCACTGGATTCTCTTTGGTCTTCACATTTCTCCCTTAAAATGTCAGTGTATAGAGTTGGCAGACAAACTCGGCATGGGAAAGGAGCTTCATCATAATTTTCTATTTACTTATTGTGTGTTTCTCCCTCATAATGTACCATAAAATATTAAAAACATTCTTAACTGCTTACAGTACAGGATAAAGCAGTAAATCTGAGGCCAACCACCAGTGTTTTTTGACTAAAAAAAAAAGATAAAAATGTTAAGCATCTTTTCAAGGAATGTAGCTTTTAAGGTTGAGATACAGATGTTTAAAGAGTGTATTGCTGTAAAGTTGAGCACTAAGCATTACTGATAGTTTTGGAAATTCTACCCTCAATTGCTGAAAGAGAGGAAACAGACAGTAGAAAAGAAATTTACATGAAGAATTCATGTATAAACTCATTTCCTTGATTTTGATTAAGTGGTCAAAATAAAATTTTGCCTAACGTGACCACTTGCTTGCGTGAGAGATCGCTTTCAGTTGACAGCCCCTTGCAATTCATTATCTAATAAATATCTTTTTATACAACATTACTGTGGAAAAAATAAGCTCCTGTTAGTAAGAGACTCTCAATTTCTCTCCAGTCCTGCAGAGCGTCCAGGGAAATCAACATTTGCAGTGTATTTATTGTCTGACATTTCCAAGTCCAGTCCAGAACATGTCGTCACTTTATATTCTCTGTGAGGAAGCAGGAGAAGGAGGCATTTGGGCTCTGACTCCAGCCAGGAGCAAAGCTGTGAGATTCTTGGTTCCTTTTTACAGTTTCCTTCTTTGGGTGTAGCACCTTCATAGTGCAAAATAAAGGAGGCCAAAATCTGCCCTCTTCAACGCCGTAGAGCTGTGTTGATTTTATTTGCGTATGTTTAAAGGCAGGGCAGAGTTTACCTCAGCACTAGAAATTCTGTTTCCCAGGAAAAAAGTCAACAGAAGATAATATTTATGGATTAAAAAAAATTATATATATATATATACATCAGTGTAGAATTACTACTTAGTATTCCCTTATGCTTCATATTTTTTTCTGGGGATTCTATCATATGAAATTGCTAGGTTGAATTCCACATCAGACCATCTGAGCTGGCCTGTCTCTTACTATTTTTACATTGTTTTGTCTTTTTACTTCTAATTCTTGGGAAGTGCAGGAGTATTCTTTCATGCCTGAAGGGCCAAGCTTTTACGCTGTGTACAACCAGATTTAGTCCTGAACCGTTAGGGTCTGTTCCTGAAGTACACCCCATCACATAATTGTTGTGGAATCCAAGACCCAGGGTGGCTGTTTCTTCCTTTCTGGATCAAGACTGCTCTTGATTCACCAGGGATCTCCCACATAGCTTTTTTATTTTTCAGCCTCATTCCTTCTGACTGGATTTTGACCAGTGCTTAGCTAACACTTTTGAAGCGTATGAGCAATTCTCTAAGTGTAATCAAGATTCGTATAATTTTGTGGTTTGATTTTTGTGTGTATCATGCCCTAAGGAATTCTTTTCTCCCAGAAAAGATCTTTTCATTTTAAAAGCACTTGGGTTTTCTAGATTGGTTTTCAAGCTGCACAGATCACATAAGAATAAAGGCAGGCAACACTATTGTTCTGGTTCCTAGGGTGTCATTGTGAAAACTCTTTTTTTTTTTTTTCCCCCTAGATATTAAAGATGCCTTCTGCCAAACTTGTCTCTTAAAGATGTAGGCATGAAATAAAAAGGCGAGAATCACAAGGCAGTTACTGCAACCAAGTGTTTTATTGGCTGTAAATATGTGTAGCTCTGGGATGTGACAGGTTTTCCACTTCTTTTACAAGTAGACAGGCACATGGAGGTATTATAAAATTAATGTCATTAGGTCTTCAAGAAAGATTAATTGTGCAAAGAATAACTTACATGTCCTGACATATAACAAATGACTGGTGATGTGTGAGCCTTTAGGTACCCAGTGTGCTTAGTTTTGTGAGTCAAACCTGGACAACACCACTCAGCTTTTCTTGGGTTCATCATGAAATAACTTACTTGCTCCCCACAAATGTACAAGGAGTGGGATTTTCAGTGGACATTTTTTCTGGGTTTGTGTGGGAAAATAATCAAGGCTCCAGGATCTGTGAACATTGTTCTCCACTCCCTAGGAAGAGAAGATGGCCTCACAGTGACCTCAGGCCATGCTGCCTCCTTCATCCCTTGCTCCTCCTGACAAAGGGCTGGGGGGCCATCTTAGAAACCTGTAGAGTGGAAGAAGCTTCCCATAGGTGGGACAGGGAGGGGGCACAACTATTGTCCTCATTTCTGTCCTTCATCCCATCCATTTCCACCAACAGGAGAAATTTGGGAAAATTAATGTAGTATTCTATGCAGAGAAGATATTTGACTCGCAGAGATTTTGTGGTAATGTGTTGAGTTGGCACAGCTGTGCGAGTCTGTTTTGACAGAATTACTAGAATCTTTTCTTCTCTTGTCTTCAAAAAAAACCCCATTTTTCTGTGCCACATGTCCTCAGCTCATCCTGTCACACTAATGACCTGCAGAAGTGGTCAGAAGATGTCCACTATCAGTGCCATTTCTGTCTATGATATGCTACAAAAATGCATTGGATTTAATTTATTTGGTTGGGACATCTGGTTTTTGTCTGCTATAACCAATTTCTATGACTAACCACATCTGGTCTAAGCAACATGCACTGTATTTATGTGGCTACAGCAATTTCACCCTGGTTCTAAGATTTGCAGAAGTTTGTTCATTTATGAGCAAAAAATGCTCAAAATTCTTTTGTTAGCATTGTTATGGAACGGCTTTTGTTCAGGTTACCTTGACAGATACTCAGACACTGTATGCCAAGAATTGGCTTTTAACGAGAGCCAGACTTGTTCTTTGGCAGCCTTATTTAATTACAGATCCATGCTAAATTTTGTTCTGTCCTCATTGGAGAATTCATTTTTGAAGATAGCGGAAAAAGCTCTGGAAGATTTAATGACTTTGTAAAGAGGTGTTCGTTTCGACTGGGAGACTTGGCCTCGAGTGATCCTACAGAGACCTCTCTTCTCAGGGCTGAGAATATTTCACTCAATTTCTTTTGCAGATTCCAGAAAATATCGTTGTTTGATACTGTGTCAGACTGTTCCAACGACAGGCAGGTATTAATATATTTTCCCCCTGAAACAAACTGTCTTGAACGAGAAGACTCTGCAGTGTGTTTCCTGGTCCCTCTGATACCCAAGTCTCCAGATTACGGCTCAGCACAGAGGCTGACCTGTAACTCCTGTGAATACAGTAACACAGCGCTGGCAGACAGACAAAATTCATAAGCTAGTGAGTGTGTTCCCTCATAAATAATATTAATATTTTGAAATACTACCACCTCCTGGCAGTTAGGGGAGCGTATGTATATTCAGACCATTTCTTGGTGAAAACCCTTACAGTGTCTCATGTTATGAGAAGACACGCTTTCTGAAGTTAACTTTGAATTTTATATTCCATTTATTTTCTGCAGGAGCTTTGTTTTCAAAGACCTATTGATATGGATTTCCAATGTGTTCCTGTCAGGGAAAGTGTTGTGTGTTTTTCCTGCTTCATTTTCCATCTTAGTCATTTGGTTTAACAGGTGCCCTCAGTCTTCACTAGTGTCATTGGGAAGAGGTAGCCCTTCCATGCCCCCTTTTTCTCTTGCCCCCTCTGGTATAAAATTTTCACAAATATAAGGTGAATCAAGCATTAACAGGATGTCATCTTATTGATTATATTCACCTTTGAAGCTATCAGCTTAGGAATCAGTAGTTTACATGCTGAAGCATTCCCAGTGTTTCTTTGACTACAGAGACTCGGTCAAGGATGTTGCATTTGTTTAGGAATGGGGTGATGTTTCCCTCATATAAAGACTCCATACTATTCACTGGATTCCTGAAAGGTACCTGCTCTTCTATAGGCATTTACAGGGCCTTTGGGGCAGACTTAAAGCCATTGCTCTCTTCCTCCCACAAGGGCCTGGAAGGGTCACCTCTGCCTTCTGGATAGTCATGACAGAGGTGGACTTCTCTGGGAGACAGCAGAAGAAATTCTTTCCCCTTGGTCTTTTATTTCATTCTGATATAGAAAGCTATTAGATTATCCACCCTCAGGAAAGGGGAAGATTTATGTGTCTCAGGTTTCTGATCCTGTGGACAAAAAGAAGTCCACTTACTGGTGCACATAAAATTTTGAAGCTGTCAAGAAAAGTTCTTGTTTCACAGGAAAAAAAATGATGTTATGTGTTTGTTTGGTCTTGAGCGTTTTTTGTGGGTTTTTTTTTTTAAAAAACATTTCTTGTATAACACTACAAGTAGTTGTTGTATCTTTATGTTATTGGGTTTTATTTTTTCTGCTCTGAACAGCTTTACAGAAATACATGTTCATTTTTTTGACCAGGCATCTCTGTAAATAATCAATTTCCAAACAAATTTTGAATTTCTTACTCTAAGCAAGAAGGCAGACAATGCAAAACGGTATTTCTTATGTAGAAATTACAGGGCTCTGTTCAAAAGACTGAAAAGTTGGATAAATGTCAGCTGAATTTGTAAGAAGGTGCTTGAAATAGAGACAGCAATGTAAAATGGCCATTGTAAAGGTGGAATTCAGGTGCCGTGCCTGAGGTTTGCCTGCAGTGGCTGTCATCCTTAGTGTAATGTATTCTGTTAGTGGTGAAACTTAGCAGCTTTGACCATTGCAGTAACTTGTTTATTTCATTTTACTTAATGTTCAATATCATAGTGTCTTCATCAGCTTAAAAATACAGAGACTTTTGCATTAAATATCAATGCTACTTAAGTGTAAAGGTAGTTAGTATTGGCCTTGGAAGCAGATTGAATAATGACATTTCAATGTTGTGATTACACTGACTCTATGAAAGGCGCAGGTCCCTATACAGGTAATCAACTATGAAAAAGATGTACTCTAGGAAGCTAATTATCTTTATTCCTATCTGACAGTGATTAATTTATAGTTGCACAGATGCTACACAACATTAAACTCCAATAAATTCTCTCTTGAGCCGATACACCAAGTGAGGGAGACAAATAGAAAGTAAGTGTAATAAAAGAGGAATTCAATCTGTTTGGAAACCTAATGGGTATGAATTTGAGTCACGCAGGAAGGAAGCTGAGAGCTGGCATGGGAAGGGAGCCCAGAAGTACAGATTCTTGAACAAACCTGGCTACCCCAATGACAAAATGGCTTATTGTGGTCCTGTGCAGCGAGATACTGTCAACTTTCTGAATTTTCTTTTATGAATTTTTAATGATGTGGTGTGCAAGTTCTGCAGTCATATCAAGAGGACCAAGAAAAGAATTAGCTCTCCATATCTTAGAACAATTCTTTCTTAGCTTTCCAACTCCAGAAGGAGAGGAGTGGAATATAATATTCCCTCACTTTTCAGTTCCTACTTTTTCTTTCTTTCTTAGTGGAGGATATAACTGTATAGGAAAAAATAAAACCTGCACTATTAGCAACCCTTTGTTTTGGATTTGTAATCCAAAAGCAAATTTAAAATAGCTTTGTAATCCAAAGCAATTTAAATATGATAGCTGGGACTGCCATTAATGAAGTGCTTATCAGCAATCAGAGGAAGCTCTTTGAATGGTTACCATTATTTGCTAGGGGTTACTGATACAGTCAAAGGAAAGGCAGCACCTGGAAAGGCAGATACTGCATGAGGTTTTGATGTAAAACTGTCTCAATCCACCAGTCGGCACAAGGGCAGAGTGGACAGGAAAGGAGATGGAGCAGTTGTTTTTTAGGAAAATAAGGTAAGATGAGAGAATTCAACTAACTCAGTCCTGGGGTTACCCTTGAAAATGGCAAAAATTGCCCTGGATCATAGACAGCACGTGCAGTGAAACTTAAAATGACACAAAATGCTACTTGCTGACTTTGGGAATTTGTCTCAAACTGAAGCTCCCTTGTGGTTATTCTTCTTGCTTGCTTTTGTTGCATCTGACTTTGAGACACAGTGGAAACAAACCTGTGTTTTATCTGCTTTGAGCCCAGCTCATTAGAAAAAGGAGCTGTACGTGAGGAACTGGGAAGAAAGAAACAGAGAAATGCAGTGTGAGATGGCTCTCAATTAACTGTGCTTGGATAAATGCATTATTATATGGAGTAATTTGCTGAGCAGTATCTGCTGCTCCTGGTTAACTGTCTTAAACAGAACAAAGGTCCGAAATGTCATCTGCAATCTCTCTGTTTGTAGATGAGCTAAACCACAGAGAGGCAGATTGTAGCTCTGAGATGGGGGCAGGTGGAGGAGGAGTTGCTGCCCTCAGGGACTTTCTTTGGCAGGGAGAGAGAGAAAAGAGGAGACAGGTCATTTGTTGTTTGCAGCTCATGAAGAGGAGAACTGTGAGATGGGGAAGTACAGCATGCCTTGAAACCAACACATATATTGAGTATGATTTATTATTTTTTTTTTTAGTGTCCAGCAGAGTTATGAATTTTAGTTCCAAGGCTTGTATTTTAGAGCTGGTTTTGAAGATCCCTCGTAAGGGATGAGAGGTCAGAGATGCAGTGGTTGTTTGTGAATTATGTTCTCCCACGGGTATCTAGGGTTTTCCCTCTTTTATTAAGAATGCGAGTGAGCTCATTTTGGTGGGTAGTGGTTGTTTAGTTGCTAAGAGAGCATTTAATGCACTGGATAGAATAGTCTGCAGGGAGAATATACATCTAAGATACAGAGAATTTACTGATGTTACTGTGGGGTATTTAGAGGGGTGGTTTTCTCCTAAACTTGCTGAGTTCAGCAAGATTGGGGGTATGTTTGAGAGTTCAGTGGAAACATTTTTTGAGGGGGAAATCTCCTTTTAGAATAGCCTGAAATTGTTTAATGGTTGTCATATAGGCTACAGCCTAAGGGTCATCCCTTATTTGATCTGCCTTTTATATTAAAACTGGCCTGTTAGCATTTAGTTAGTTTATACAGGCAAAACAGCCAGGAGATGTGGGAGCAAGTGGCAGTTCAGCGTTGAGGGGAAAACTGAAATATAATTGTAAAAATTCTCAACAAAGACGTTCACCCATAACCACCTCCTCCCTTTTCAATAAAACCTTGTCTCTGCCTCTGGGACAAAGGGGAGGCTTATTCTTCTTTTGATAGATTGCTTTTTAGGGCTCGTCCATAAGTGAGATTGCATTATTGAGCCAGCATACCAGTTGCTAGCAGTACTCTACTTCATCACTGCCCGCAATTATCAGCAGATATCACAAAAAGCAACAGCCCAGAGGAGTTCATAAAAGGGCCAAGAACAATAAGAGTAAAGGCTGAAGAAAACTAATAAATAAAGGCAAAAAAAATCCATTTAGTATCAATTTCTTAGTGGACTTGGTCCTTTTTATCCCCCATTTCTGTAACTTCTTTGTCACCTCATGCTAAATCTAGTTTTAATGTTGGCTAGTGTAGAGAAGCAGGACACAAAGTGACATGCCACCAGGATGTGACATGCACCATTACTCAGTAGCTGGGTCCGTGAGCAAGCACATAGAGGTAGTTTCTCAGTTATCTTTGTTTCCCGTTTCACTGAGCTGTGGGACGGTCAGTCATTGCCTTGTTGAGGGTTTCTGAAGCCTCCCAGACACTCTTGACAAGCCACACGGGGTGCAGTTTAATCTTTCCTGTTAATAACATGGAATAGAGTTTTGTGGCAAGGGGGGCATGAACAGAAGCATCCCCTCACACAGGTCGGGAAGTTGCCCTTCTGTGCTGTTACACCCACCCTGTTTGGGCAGGATTCACCGTTTCGGGACAAGTGGACTATGGTGGCTGTTTAGACTTGTTTTCTGATACAAAAAGGCAACATAACCACTGTTGACATGTTCCATATGTGGTGATTTGATGTGCAGTTGGTGCCACTTCCTTTTTCAGGTTTGTAGAAATACTGTGCAATGAAAGGCAGAAATATTTAGATGCATTAAAAACAAGTCTAAAAGCACCTGCTCTATAATTAAAATGTAAAATTAGAAACAATATAGAAATATGAAAGTAAGCTGCTAGACTTGGTTTGGAAAGGTGCAGTATATCAGCACAGTTTCAGGTTCAATGATACAGTTTTCATTACTCTCTTCAAATCCATGATGAAAGCCTTTTGCATTGTGCTGGAAATATATTTCTTACACAATACCTCTAGTAGTAATGCCTGCCAGCCAAGGATTTATAATCAGGTTTTGAAAAATGTATTCTTTAAAGTGAGAATAATAAAAAAAAGATTTTCCATCTACTCTCTTCATAGGGCATGGTAGTGAAGCTGTGTAGTCTAATCCAAAGAGCTGATGAAATAAAAGAGAGATAACAATAGATTAACTTTGATTTGTTATAATGTATTACATGTTTATCTCCTGGAAACACACACTCTCAGGCTGAAGTTTCACAAGTTTAATTTCAGTATGTGGCACAGGCCATCTAATGGTGAGCTTTTTGCTCTGCTCTGTTTAGAAAGCAGGGGGCACTTGATAATGTTTTTTCTTTATCAAAAACCAAAGGTTTGAAAACTAACACACATCTTCAACAGAAGAGATAAGTATGGTCCCAAAATAATAGTTCTTTTTAATTCATAGATATGTGAGCTCAACCAACAATAACAAAAAAAATCCCCAGTCTGGAGTTTTCCAAGAGGAGTTTTTGTGCAGTTTTTTTCATTTAATGTTGGAGGAAAGAGAGGAAAGAAAATTTTTAAAAAATATATTTTCATGTAATTTTATTTTTCCTTGGTTTTGTAAGCCCTTTTCTGTCTATTTTCTTTTTTATCCTTTTCTGCTTTGGAAAATAAGGAAGGAAAATATTTATATCTTTATTTTCAAGATTTATCCTCTTGATCTTTTCTCACTGTAAGTAGTGATTGACACACTGTAGTTGTGAAAGCAGAATGAGCTGAGGGAAGAGCTGTGGCACACGTAGAGGGGAGCTGAGACCTTCTTACCTCTGTGATGAAGGGAGGAGTGTGCTTGTGCAGGGGTGGCAGGCAGGACTAGAGGGACACTGTGGGGACTCCTGCACCAACACAGATGTTGCTTGGGTCCCAAGGTGGCTCAACAGCACCTTCCTCTGCTCTTACCATTTGAATTTCCACCTGTCCTCCAATGTCACCTGTAGACGTGGCAAACATACAGCTCCCTTTGGAGACCTGCTGCTTGGTGTTTCGGTTTATACATGCAATACTTAAATCTGCACTTAACAGATTCCTTGAAACTCGTAGCTGTAAGGACATCATCTTAAGTATTTTCACAGTGTCTTGCTTCCAGTGCTGACCACATCACCCAAAGAATGTCTGTGCTTAGGAATTGAAGGTTGCCTGCTCCTGATCCTTCCTGGAAACACCATGTGAGAACAAAGAAATGTTCGATCTTCAGTTAGCTGTTCCCCACTGAGGACCACAGGCTCAGGTGTGTTCATCCCAGGGAAAGGAATAGAGAAAATGGTAAAATCAATTGGGTTTAGACAACTGCCCTCCTGAAATCAATACAAGTCTTGCCATTGATTTTTTACAGTAGCAGAGTTAAGCAAAATTAAATTATTTTGAAAAAATTGCAACAAATACGTTTTACAAGAAAAAGAAAAGCAGCAGTTTCATAGAAGATATGGTCCTAACAGAAGTTGGTTTGATTTGTTAGGGGCTGGAGGGTGGAAAAGATGAATGGAAGAGAACACAGTGACTGTAAATACAGGACAGCATTTGGTTGCCAAGAATAGTGGTTAGTTTTACTGTTTCTTTGTTGCTCTCACACAAAGTGTTTCATCATGAGGATAGTCTGTGCACATTTTAGGCTTGAAGTTTAAATACACTCATAATTGCTGAAGTGTGGAGCCAGGGTGTTACCTGGTGGACATTAGAAGTCTCTCCATGGGCTTCTGGGGCAGGCATCAGCAGCACAGCTCATGCAGATGTGACCGTCTGTGTAAAGACACGGACCGTTCAAACACTCCTTAGAAAACATGGGAATAAAAGCTCATCATGTGCCACTGTTTTAAAGTCAATGAATGGGGTGGCTTAAGCAAATAAAGACTAGTTACTTTAATGATAATTGCAGCTACAGAGGGTCATATGGGACCTAACTAATAAAAAAACCCAAAAGATGGTAACATAGAATCATAGAGTCATAGAATGGTTTGTGTTGGAAGGGACCTTAAAGATCATTGAGTTCCAATCACCCTGCCCATAGGCAGGGACACCTCCCACCAAACCAGGTTGCTCAAAGCCTTATCCAGCCTCACCTTGATGTGGTCCTCAACATAATTCCTCGATATCCACGACATAATTCCAGGTAACATTGGTTTATGGACAGGAGATATTATGAGACCAACTTGATTCTGGATTTTTGTTGGAATTCACGAGAAGTTGTTAAAGATAACTCTGTTAATGCACTTAGACTTCTGTAAGGCATTTGACACAGTGCCAGGTAATGTTCTGAGTAAAACCACATGTGCTTATTAAATCAGTGCTGCCCATATCCACTGGATTAAGACTGCCTAAGAGATCACAAAAAACAAATTGGAAATGAGGAATACACATCTGATGAGGCTGCCTAATTTCCATGGGGATCTGCATTCAGCCCTGTGCAAGTCAGTACCTGTGTCTGGGAAGAAAATACAAAATCATTATCGTAAAAGACAACATAAAAATTAACATAATAATTAAAAACAAAACAGAAAAACCTAGGAGGATATTTGAAGACTAGTCATATTTTGTAAAGAGGCCACCTGTTTAGCATACAATAGAAAATTCTGGGAGAGCTGTGTGACTCAAAAATTTACAGGCATTTTTATAAACATAAGCAGTGCCCTAAAGGAACAGATTTGCTAAATATTGGTTTACCTACTGAGTGAGGAAATGGATGATGTTTCCTTTGTCTCTTTCTCACTGTGTCTGGCTCAAATCTATCCAGGAGTCAGATTTTGCTTGCAATTGCTGCACAGGTTTTATTTTTACACATACCTACACTGGAAAACCAGAATTTGTGAGTTAAAGTGTGTTGCTAGTCTTAGAAATTACTATATAGGAGCATACCTCCCACCAAGGAATTACTTGGCACAGCATGACACGTGAAGTCTATTTTCTCTGTAGACAATGGTGATAAAAACATATTTTTGTTAGCCTTGCAGGCACAACTCCACGCTGGGGGCTGTTTTCTGGGCGTGCTGGTGCCATTGGATTTTGAGCTTCCTGGTCAGTAAAGCCTGTGCAAGCCACGGGAAGGCAATGCCTTTGGTTATGTCTCTCTGAGAACCTGTATGGGCTTGCAGAAAGTGGGATGGATGAAAGAGAAGAAAAAAAAGCCTGCTCTTACCATCCACACATTTACAGCTCTTGCATGTCAACTTCTTGTGTTTATGTTGAGAGCCCTTGCTGCAGAGACCAGAGAAAGGCAGCAGACAGATCCCAGCAAGAGCAGGTTTACAGCAGCACTTTGCAGACCTGCAGACATCAGGCCATAGACTCTGACAAACACAGTTCTTCTGTATTTCAATACAAATGCACTTTCTAAAAAAATCTTATCTTTTAAAGGTTGCAAAGCATGGGAGAACAGCTGCCACGCTATGTCTTATGCCCCACACCCTTAAACACTTACTTAAATGACAGTCATTAAAATACTCTAAAGATCTTCAAGCCCCTGGTCCTATCCTGCCGAATCTAATTTCTCTTTCATTTTAAGGGGAGCAACATTTTGGCTTGATATAATTGCTGGTGTGAGGGCAGTTCTTATTACGTTTTTAAGATGTATTTTATGTGTGCATCAGTTTGGTTTTTAAGTAGTGTCACTTTTAGGAGGTTTTTATCTGCATGTGGTTTACAGGCCAACCTCAGTGACAGGCAGAGACTTTCCTTATGAGAATAATAACTCTATTTCAAAAGGCAACTTTGCCTGAAGAAACACTTCCCTGTTATTGAAATGCATGGTTGTTGTTCTTGGAGTGCTCTGGTGTCAGCGTTAGTTACCCACAGCATGGTGGAACTCATGTAAGGAAACTGTCATTTCCTTATGAATTTATAGATGAGCTATTGCTTTATTACAAAAGAATTAGTCTGGAATAAGGAGTTAGAATGACTGGCCTCAGTGACTGTGCTTGGAAGCAGTCTAAATTGTTCTCTACATAGTTATTGCCTGTGTTGTTCTCTGTTTTTAGAACATTAGGCAGTTATGCTAAGGCATTTGATATTTGATTTTTCAGAGTTTTCTTACGTTGGACTGTATGCCTCTGGTTATGTGGCGTTTCCATACGTGTTCAGGGAAAAAGCAATATTATTTGAAAAACATGTCACAAATTGTGTTTTTGTCAAAATGAATGAATTTATGAAGACAATGAATCTAGATCCTACATCTTGCATTCAACATGTATGACGTGCATTAAGATGCAGCTGCATTTTGCTGCAAGTGTCAGTAAGGTTAAGAAATATTAATACTTTTGTGAGCTAAGCACAAATAAAAAACCCTTGTGCTTATATAGCCTTAATCTTTTTTGGGTTTTTTTTCAGTTAGGTGGTACTTTGAATTAATATATACGATATTAAATGCTTGTGCAGGGCAGTGGCTGCCCCTTGTCCATCAACATTCTTGGATCTACTCCCCAGAAATCCCCACCAGCCAAGCCAGTAGAAAAAAACCAAATTACTCTGTTCGTAATTTAGTGATGCGGCACGAGGGGGAGCTCAAGGTTCAAATTGCTGAAGAATATTCACGACATTGTACAGAGCATCCTGGAGCCAGACTCTGAGTTTTAGATTGTTCAGTGTATTAGACTTAACTATAAAATTATTATTTCCTAGAATGTAATAGTTTAATCATTGGTTTAATGGAGCTAAAGCTTCTTGATTTTTTTTTCAGTAATATCAGTGCAAACTGGCTTTTTCCTTGCTGCTGAGTTAATAGATAGTAATTCACAAAGGTGGGTTTGGGGTTTTTTTTAAAACTTATTTATCTGTAAAGATGACATGCATATAGTCCCTCTCCATGCTGAACGAGGTTTGGTAACTTGTGAGAGTCTATAGGAGACGACCGCTCCACAAGCCTTAGTGGATGGATGAACTTCAGCAGTAATAGTGTGCCACTTAGCTTTTAATGGAAGTACTGGTACTAATCACTCTTCAGCAATAGATGTGCTGTTATTATTTGAAATTATATTAAAATGGAAGTGCAGTTCCTGCTGGGTTACTTTTTGTGATTGGCACATCAAATGAGCTGAGTGAAATTGACAGAAAATTACTACATTGGCTTTTAAATTAGAACTGAAAATTTTTGAGCTTCTTTCCTACCCAAAATCAGGATTTAATAGATATGTAATCATTATCACACTGGTCTGCTTTCCTCATTTCTAGTACATTGAAGCAGTGTGTTTGCTGTCATGTCTGTGTGGTGACTGTGGGAATATTACAAGAATCCAGGGGAGCAGAAGCAGCTCCTGATCCTGTCCCTCTCACAAGGGTCCCTTGTGCAGTTTGGAAGTGATATTGGTGCTTTGTCACAAAAGCTAGTGGTGGCTTTTATTTGGATCTTGCCAAGCTTATAGATTTATTTGGGACCAGAAATTAAGAAATTGTAAAGAAATGCGATAACACACTCCTTCTATATAAAAATATTGTCAAGGTCAGGAGTTTGGTAGATAATTACAGCTGTAGGTGTAACTTCTTTTACAAGCTCTGAGTCTCTCTTTGGTGGCTGTTTTATGGCTCCTAGAAGACATGCCAGTGCATGTCTTGGATCTTGGACCAGATGTCCCTTGGATCTGCTTCATGAGATCTCTTTTGTTGGATAAGAATTTCCTTTTCTGTATGTTTTTGGGAAGGCCAGTGAAAAATAAAGCAGCATAAACAGATTGTAAATGACAATATATCCCTGGGAGGAAAGGTGGAGACAAGATGTAATATCTTTTGTTAGGTATACAGGGAAAACCTTCTTTTTTTTTTTTTTTTCCTCTCTGCTGAAGCATTAGAAGTCAGGCAGTTGCCAGAGGCAGGAATTCAGGGCTAAATGTATTGGTGAGCTGATCTTCTCTGGCAATTCCAACGTGCCTCCTGCAGTTGGGAGAAATTGCAAATGAGACAGATCAGAGCTGCTGGAGACTCACCATGGAAAGATGTAAGAATAATTTAGGCAATAGCTCCCCCTTCCCCACCCCCCTTCCAAAGCACAGAATGGGTAAAGTTTTGTTTAATTCTGTATTATTTGGATTTAACTATGCCACCACATTTCCAGTTTCCTTTATATTTGAGGACTAGCTGAATAGATTTGAAGACATCTGTAGGAGGAGCAAGGAATTTATCTCAAATTTGTAAAAGTAAAAACTGGGGGTAGTTTATGACACACTGGGCTCTAATTATCATGAAATAACGAGGATGCCAATATAAAAGGCTTTTCATTTCTACCCCCACAAGCATACAGCTGTGTGATTAATCACTGCCTCTTACTGAAGACACAGCACTCCCATTCTTGAGGTCCTTCATTGTGAACCCAGGTTCCTGCTGGTGGGGATCCAGGCTACCACAGGGTCTTTGCAAGTCTGTGTGGTCTCTGAGCTTCCTTGCAGGAGCTCTGGAGGCAAAACTTGTGGCTGCTTCATGCAGCATGGCCTGGGCTCTGCAATGGTCCCTGCTGGGCCAGCACAGTAGGTGCTACAAGGTGCTACAAGGAATCCTTCACTGCCCTGGAACATTTTGGATCTTTATTTGCATCTCAGCCTTCAGACCCCACACTTACTGTGCTGAGAATCTCTGGTTGCTATTTGAAATTGAAGGAAGCAGAGAACAGGTTTTCAGTGAGGCAAGTGATGACAGGTTTTATGAATAGAAGATATTTGCTCAGCATTAAAAAAAAGAAAAAGAAAAAGGCCTACACAGAGCAGATAAAAAATTCTTGAGGTTGGTGTGGTCTCTGGAAGCAGGTTTCAGGGAGATCTCAGAACCTGTCATTGATGTCCAGCTTTTTGCTGTGTCTTACAGGGACGCAGTGAGTTGCTGTCCCATCCATGTGTGTCACAGGTGCTGCTGTTTTTCTGCAGGGAAAACTACTATTACCACTAATAGCTGCTTCTTTCACTGTCTTCTCCTGCAAAGCTTTTTTCAATAGTGACAAGCAGTTGCCCAACACCTCCATAATCCTGGTGGCCCCTGAAACAGAGCAAAGTGGGGCTGATGCTGTGCTGGGTTGGAGGGTTTCTCTCATTGTGGCTAGTGTCAGCTGTGTCATTGCAGGTTTGTCACAGGCTCCAGCCACTCTACTCTGCCCAAGGCTATAATTAAATTGTAATGTTATATGAGTTATGCAGCTTTATGTGGGGCAGATGAAGTAAGCAGGACTCATTCGGTGGCTTTCCATTGTTTTCTTAGACTAGTTGTTTTCCTTCCAGTCCTTTTTCTCCTTTGATTGATTCCTGTATCTTGTAGAAGGGGAAGAGTAGAAAAAGACATGGGATTCTCGTGCCTTCTTAATATCTCCATGTGCTAAATAAAGCCATAAACCAGTATGTGTCACAGTTCACACCGCTCCCTCAGCAAGGCTGTCCTGCAACCACCTGTTGTGCCCAGGGCTGAACTGGTCATCAGAGGAATGTATGGTGGCACCTGGTAGGGTTTTCTGCTCGAGCCTTCAGCAGGAACTTTGGACTGCTGGGAGGCAGCTGAGAGCAGTCTGTCTGAGTGTGGTGTCCTCCCAAGCTGTTAAAGGTGGGAATGACACCTCTTGGAAACACGATACAGAGACCTTTCTGCTTGGCTCCTCATTAACCTGCACTATAAGCCACGAGCCTGAATTATAACATCATCTTAAACTCCTTGGTATGGTATCTCCATTAATAGCTTTTACTCGATGACTGTACTAATGGATTTTATGTATCTCTAACTGCTTACTAACAAAGACCCTGCTTCTGCAATAGTATGTGCGTTCAGCTTTAAATCAGGAGTAGTCCCCACTGATTTATGCAGATCCAAGCACAGTTGTTTTCATGACTGAGGTCTAAGGTTTCCAGTCTCTAGCCTGTCCACCAGTGTGGAAACCCACCTCTCTGCACAAGCAGGTGCCTTTGTGGAGGAGAAGGCATGGTTGCACATGGGCAAAGAAACGCAGCCTACTCTGTTCATATCTCTAGCTCAGAGTTTGGACTTTCTCTTGATGCAAGCTTTGTAAGCAGGACAGATGTCTTCATCCTGATGGTGTGTCCACCCTGTTGTGTCTCTCCCAAGGGACTCAGTTCTGTCTCTACAAGTTCCAGACTTGTCCATAATAGAATAGTGCGTTAAGCCACAGGCTTTGGTTGCCTAACAAATTTGGCTGGGGTAAGCTAATCATCCAATAATTTCTAATTGTTTTATGTCTTACCTTTTCATGTAGATCATATATTGCTCTATTCAAGATGAAAACTAAGAAAACATTGATTGTTTTTTCCCCAAGCAATTTGCTGTCTTTGCACCGTTTGCCAGAGGGAGAGTTGCCGTTAGAGTTTCAGAGATCCTTTGGAGAAGCAGATTTGGAGAACCTTTGGAGAATATCATTATTGCTGAGTATAACTGTCTACATGGAGGCTATTAATTTTTGATAATAATTACTCTCTTGACAAGGCATGATCCAAACAGGACCTTGTAAATATATGTAAAACTGTACAGACACGTTGGAATATCTTGTACAGCTCAAAAATTAATGGACTTTTTTAGTTTAGATGGTAAAACAAAAATTCAGGGGATTTACTTTTGGCCAAATTGATCTCTAATTTTTTTTTTGGTTAATTTTGCTATGGTAAAAAGAGATGATTCATCTAAAATGGAAGCAATAAACTACTCCCCCTCCACACATTTTTTGATTAATTTTAATCTCATTCTAAAGATTTAATCTAATTTTAAAACCTTTTCTTATCAATTGTTCTTTAAACTGCAATCTCAGAGAAGAGGATTGAAGTGTTCAATAAATGTCTGCAGAAAATATTTTGCCATTCCTGATAGGAAATGCTTAATTTCAAATTAGTAAAACAACAGAACTTGGTTCATAGCTTTTCTATCCAGTTGCATTGGTAAAAGATTTTCTGTGCACTGGTAGGAAATGACAGTCAGTGCTTCATCCTTCTGTTGTTCCTCTTGCCTTTTTCCAGCATAACTTTCAAAGCCAGTGGATTTGTGCATAAAGTAATTTCTCTTTCCTGCAAATCACTGGAGAGCAGATTCAGACATCATTTCTTGTTCAGATTCTAACAGAGTCTTTAACTGGGGAAAACCTTTCAATTAATGATGACAAACTTATAAGACTCTTTAGCTGCTATCTGAACAGAGCATTTTTATGTACACTGTCACATCAAGGCCTTGTGCAGGATAATGTTCACAGACAAATTTTTTTTCCAGCCATATATTCCTCAGATTTGAGTATTGACTGTGGGTGTAGTTATCCTCGCTGTAAGTTTTCCAGCTGCCTTAAATTGTCTGTGTGTGATCCAAAGCTTCTTTCAGTCTGTGGAAAAGCTTGGAAGGGTTTAAGTTTGACCCTATTACATTAGCTTTATCTCATTAATTAAGAGCGTAGCAGAGGGTGGGAAAGGGAGTGAGAGGATGTGGTCCCTCCACACAGTTAGGGTGGTTTTTCATGGTGGGGGTGACCAATCCGGGCCTGCCATCTGCTGATGCAGAGCCACACTGCACAGGCATCTGCTGCAGCCTGGGGGCTGTGCTCAGCAAGGAGCAGGAGCCTGCCCTGGGCCAGTGGCCTCTCGCCGGTTGCTGCGGGCCATGTGCCTGGCAGTACGGCCTGGGAGCCTACAGCTTCTGTGCACCACTGGCTGCCTTTTGGTCTCTGACACTGGGCTTAAAATCATAGAATGGTTAGAGTTGGAGGGGACCTTAAAGGTCATTGAGTTCCAAACCTTCTGCCATGGGCAGGGACACCTCCCACCAGACCAGGTTNNCCAGGGATGGGGCATCCACAGCTTCTCTAGGCAACCTGTTCTGGTGCCTCACCACCCTCGTAGTAAAGAATGTCTTCCTGGTACCTAGTCTAAATCTCCCCTCTGGTTTAAAAAAAAACCCCTCTGGTTTAAAACCGTTACCTCTCATTCTATTGCTACTCTCCCTCAGAAAGAGTCCCTCCACCTTTTCTGTAGACCTCCTTTAGGTATTGAAAGACCTAAGTAGGTTTCAAGTGGCAGTAAGGTCTCCCCAGAGCCTTTTCTTGTCCAGGCTGAACAACCCCTACTGTCTCAGCCTATCCTCATAGAAGTGCTCCATCCCTCTGGTCATCTTCATGGCCCTCTGCTGGACTCATTCCAACAGGTCCATGTGCTTCCTGTGCTGACTCCTCTAGAACTGGACACAGTATTCCAGGTGGGGTCTCACCAGAGCAGAATAGAGGGGTAGGATCACCTCCCTCCACTTGCTGGCCATGTTTCTTTTGATGCAGCAGAGGATGCGTTTGGCTTTTTCTGGGCTTGACCTAGAAAGCTGGTATGGTCCTGAGAAAGAGCTCAAGGAAAGACATATCCCTCTGCCTGCACTATGCTACTGCAAATGTGATCGGGTGCGGTAGGATTGGTTTTGACTTGATAGAGGGAAGAGAGGACTGAGACTGTGCCTGTTCAGGGAGCAGTCCCTTCTTTGTGCTGGATTCATGGCAGGGCACATGGCAGGAGGTACAGAGATACTACAAAAGCCCCCGGGTTCCTGCATGTCCTTTACCTTCAAGGTATTCATCATGAAGAGTCTTAAGACGAGTCTGTCTCTGCCAGCTGATCAGTGTCAGAGATGACTGCTGTCACTTGCTGCTGCTCCATCTCCCACTGCAGGACCAAAGGGTGCTAGTGACACCTTGCTCAGCAATCAGGAGGTGGTGTTCAAATGGTCAGACCCACTGCTGCTTGGCAACCTGGTACTATCTCCATCACCTCCTTCTGCTCAGTCCTGTCCCTTTTTAGCCTACACCAGACTTAAAGGAACTCAGTGCCCTGAAGGGGAAGAAATTCTCTTTTTCCTTGCTAAAAGCTGCCGGCTCCACCAAGAGCCAGTCTACCTGAAACTTCCAAGCAGGAAAGCTCTCTCTGAGATTGCTTGCGACTGTCCACAAGGAAGCGTTTGCATGGGACACTGAATAATCAGTGAACACTGCAGACACTCAGATGTTGAAGAGTTTAAGCCTATGACCTCAGAATGAACACCTGTCCATCACCAGTGTCCTGCTGCTGTCCTTGACATCTTATTCAAAAGAGAAATGAAGTAGCTAACAGTAATAACTGCAGTATTTTCATATACTGAATACAAGCTCTAATATGTGTTTGTGGGCTGTTTTTTGTGACTAATGCCTGTTCCATCTGCCATTGGAGTCACACTAGTTCCAGGCCAACCCACCCCTTTGTAAAATTCTTCAGGATACCTCGAAGATGAATGATGCTATAGACAACTGAAGCCTATTCAGATACTATTGTAAATGTTGAAATGTCACATGCTTTCTTTTTTTTTTAAGCATCGTTACATCATTTATTCTTCCTTCTATTATTTGGTTTTTTCCTTCGTCCTTGCCATTAATCATCATAATATTTTTAGCACATAAATAACAAGTGGTGCTTTGTGGCCGATAGCTGTGCCACAAGAAACCGCCTGCTATTCTCTCATGCCTTTTGTCTTGTGTTCAAAATTACTTTGGTTCTCTGTGTTCTTTAATATTGTACACTTCTTAAAAGGAGAAAAAAAGAGAGACTTCCTGTCTCTCTTTTAGCTGGAAAACAAAGTCAGTCCTCTTGTCTTTTGATTTTTTTTTTTTTTTTTTGTGCTATTTGTAGGCCTTTCCTTCTGGCTGAGCGCAGGCAGGTTACATACTTCCAATGCTGAAGGGTGTCAGCTCTAGCACGCGTGGTGAGCAGAAGGTCTCTGCATCTTGGGAAAGACTTGAAAAAAATGCACGTGTCAGGGCAGCTTGAGGAAAGAGCTCTCTGCTTGCTTGCCCCATGGCAACCACTTGAAACTATCAGCTCCTTTTTTAACTGAGGGTGGTCACACTCAAACTCTGAAGTACTTTATGTTGTACCTTACATTCGTAGGAAAAATAACATACTGCTTGATAGGTCCTGACCTCTTTGCCTGACTATGAGAATGCTTCAGCTGTGCAGTGACCTGCTGGTGTGTATTCTCTGTGGAGCATTCATTAAAAGGCAGCTTGCTAAATGCTCCAGTGGGTGAGTGAGGGTTCACCTTGGCTTGCCATGCCAGCCCAGCTCATGGGTATGTCCTGACCATGGTCAACTCAACTGTCTCCTTGGCCTTGTGCTGGGAGTGCAAACAATGGAGACTATATCTTGCTCCTTCCAAGGTGTCAAGAGGGCTGACAAGAAACTCCAAGTGAGCTTTTGTACCTGGAGGCAAGTATTTCAGCAGTGTAATTGGTGACAGACCAATCAGATCAATACACCTTTATCCAGGAGGGTGGAAGAGACGCCTGTTTATTCCTGTTCTTATTAACAAGGGAAGATCAAGAAGTGATGCAGTGGGTGGATAATTGTGGGAGATCAGCATTTGATTCCTTGCTCATTAGCACCCTCCAAGTGTGAGCCTAAGTTGTTTAGGCACAAATGATCAATGGGAACTGGATGGAACAGGATCCTTTCAGAATCTCTGTTTAAGGCTTCTTCTGTTAAACAGAAACTGAGAATAGTAGCATGTTATTGCTAAACAGGTTATTTTTAATACTAAGAAGATTATTTGTGATGTTACTTACATGCAAAAAAACATCAGGTCAACTGTTTTTAGTCAGTCTCATGGTCTGCTTTGTGTTCATGTACTTGGGGATTTTATAGCAAGTATTGTCACTGTATCTAACACAGAGGTGTTAGAGCACTTGTTGGGGTTTAAGGGCAGGGACTCTGTGCAACAGAAATCAAAACTCTAGAGGAAATATGCTACTAACTTGCAAGTATGTCAGAAGCAGTTACTCTTCCTACTTGCTATCATCCAGTTTAGAAGTGACTATCAAAAATAAGATTGTACTTTAGATGATTGAACTGGGTTTCTTCAGGACAAGCCTCTATGACACTTGGATTTCCAAGAGGAGGGCATTTACAGCAAGGCTAAAAGGATTCCTTGTCCTTATTTTTTTTCTTCAGTTTTCTTCTGCACAACATTTTGTGGCATATGTATTTGTGTTTAAATGTTCTTTCCCCTGACAATTTGGTCCTTGATGTAGTTAATCCTGCAGTGAACTCCTGTTGAATTTGTGTTGCTGTTTGTGTCTGTGGCAACAAAGGATAAAATCATGAACTCTGGATTGTGTCTTTACTGCAAAATCAAGTGGGAGAGAAGCTGAATTGTGGAAGGGGACAGTTTTAACCAGACATAAATCTTCAACAGTATTAGCAGAAGAATTGAACAGTATAGATCAAGTAAATTGATTTTTGTATAAATACTCTCTTTTTCAAATTTGTGATGACAGGAAGATCTTTCTACATTTGACCTCTCTTCTAGTGCCGTTATTTTTGTGAGAAGTACTAGACACTCAAGCAAGGAAAACAATGCTTTGTATTTAACAACAAAAACATGAATTGAGGCAGCTTAGTTTCCCATGTTACTCTCAAGCTCTTCAGCTTTTTACCTCAGAAGGTGAACTCTTCTCTTGGACAACTGCTAAGACATTTTAATCTCCATAACTAGACCATACTTGCTCTCTACTAATACTAGCATTTTCTGCAGTGTTTTAAAGAGTAATAAAAATGCTGAGTTTTGCTAGATACTTAACCACTGCATTGAACTGCCTTTAGTTAGATACAAGCTAGCAACTGCTGCCCACCTAAACTGTTCCCAAGCCATGAAGGTGGCACTGGAAAAGTCCACGTTCAAAACATATCCCTGTGGTACTACTGTAGCAGAGGCTTTGGTGTATCTGCAAGGAATTCTAGCAATAAGGGCACCTACAGGATCACAGTAATTAAGCTAAGCCTGATCCGGGTTTGCCTGTAGCTATCAACCAGTGGCAGCAGAATATGTACATTTTGGGTGTTGGTGTTGTATGATTAGGGGAACAATAAATGTTGATTGTCCTGATCTATGCCAATCAGGCAGTCACAAAAGGAAGGAGTTGGATGAAATCTATAAATCTGCTGGTGAGCTGAACAAGTAGCTCATAGCTTCTGCAATAAAAAACTGCTCCCTCTGTAAGGAATAAAACTTGCAGTGCTTTGGAATGATGAATTCAGCCATCTTGCTGGTGGAAAAGATTAAGCGAAAGGGGAGGAGTTTAAGAACGCTGAGTCAGGAGATCTGGAAGTCCTAGTGTCTGATCTCTTTCTATACAGCGTTAGGGCATCCTATTTACTTTTTGTTTATATGAAATTTAGCATCACCATATTACTGATTAAGTTATTAACCTGGAAATAGGAATAGATTGGAACTGTGTACCTCGCATTCCTGCAGCCCAAAAAGAGTCAATAACTCTTCCATCTGTGGCTAAAGGACCAAGCACCTGCTATAAGATAAAGACTTGAGCAGAAGTGAAGGCACTGGAGCAGGTAAGGGTTGCCTTGAATAGCTCTGCACAAATGTATTGGAAAGACTGTGTAAGGAAATGAAATGGGATGTGTGTGCATTAGTGCATGTTTAGAATACATAATGGTCAGAGACATCCCCTAAAGAGCCAAAATAGCCAGGGGAAGTGAGGGGTTCAGAAAGTGTAAATCTCAGCTGCTTTATACTTGAGCCTGGAAGAGAATTGGCCTGGACTACCCAAATGCCTCCTTCACAGGAGATGGGAAGGAATGCTGTGTCTGATCTACTGATCTACTCCCTGTGTCCAGTAAGTACCAGCTAAGTGCATCTTCCCCTTCCAGAGCATCATCTTCGGCAGTGGACCGCAGCTTTGTGAACATTTCAATACACGTAGACATTGAGAGAGGAATGGAGGGTCAGTAGTGAGTCACCTTAAAGAGTAGCCTGAGAAGGTACCATAGACTGGCACAGGAGAGAGGAACAGGGTTTTGAACAAAGTCAGCAAAGCAATCAGCAGGGTAGACAAAAGGACATGAAGACAAGTATGGGGGAGTCACAGCTGTGGAAAAAAAAAATGGAGACAAGAAACCTGAAATTGCTGCAGGAGCCAGTGATATTCAACAGGAATCCTGCTGCATGTTAGGCTCAGCAGTAGTTTAGATTGTGGAAGTCACTCATGTGGTATGAACCCAGAGCTGTTTTGGTAGGGGCTATAGCTACTGTCTGAGTGTCAGGGATGCCAAAGCCAGAGGGCTTAAGCCAGGACTGCTCAAGGGCAGAGTTCATGACGAGTTGACTTCATAGAGAGCTGCAGTTCATCTATTTGTTATTGTCAGTTGCTCATTAATCTCAGCGTATTTGGAGGAACTGACTTCTGAGGAAAGCTGGAATTTTGACCTCTTAGCATTGAAATATTTTTGTTATGTTTTGTTTTGCTTTGTTTTTAATGAGCCACAGGCAAGGTCTTCTCCCTGTGACATATGTCTGATATTGTGCAAATTAGGATATTTCCCATTTTGCTTCATAAAAATTTCTACACTGGGATCATAGAATATCCTTTTGTATACCCAGGCTCATATATCAAGCCTAATTTTTAAGTATCAGCAACCAGGGTTTCTGGAAAGGGAATTGGATCCTTGCTGCCTTGGCCTGCCAAAACTCCGATTAACCAAATATCGTGAGCCCTTGCTTGTTTTGATGCTCCTTCTCCCTCCACTGCTGTGAAGTTTAGTGCTAGTCTGCTGTTATTTTTTCTTCTAAGAGATCAAGTTTTCTCCTCTCGTGAGACTGTATTTTCTTTTCTGCTGCCTCAGTCCTGTTTACCACTGGTATCTTCCATTGACAACTATATGTTTCCATTTGTTTTCCGCAGCCCCCTCAAGCTGCCAGTCTCCGAGAGGAGCAGCTTCAGATTCTCTGTCAGGATTTAGCTCGGCCCTTCTCTTCTGTTTGTACTTGAAAAATATTCTCCCACAGTTTAGGTGTTACTGAAAAAAAGGTGTTTCAGATTAGATTTATTTTTTTTCCAAGGAATGGCCACAGATATTTTGATAAGTATGTATTGTTTGTTTATTGTTCTATTTTCTCTCCTATTTCTCAAGTTCATTTAATGGGGAATGGTCTTTATGCCGACAGTTTTTAGTTAGGGTATCATTTTCATTGCTCATTATATTCACTTTGATGGGGATAGAGGTTATCATTTGTGTGTCCTGTAGAGTTTATTCCACTTTAAACTGAAGAACTTTTCTATCTGATGTTATTCCAGGCAAATACTTGCCTTTTCTCAACATAATAAAGACTGTCCAATTAACTTCTACAAATTTCTTTTGTGCTTTCAGTGTGCCTTGAAGGTAGTATTAACTTTTCACAGACCTAGGAAAGGAATGTAGGCTGTTTCACCTACAATCGATAATAACTTTTTTTACAACACTTTTCAAGCATTTTACAAGTATTCTTTGAAGCTTAAGTCAGTACATTTTCAGCATTATTCTGGAAAACTGATGAACACATCTTTTATTGATGGTAAGATCTTTTTACATGTACACTTCTTTGCTGAGTTGCTTTTCACTGTGGTTTTCAGGGTGTTCATGGGGTGGCATTATCCAGTCACTTGAAGCCTTCTGGTAACTTTGTTTTGTACCTGCAGTCTTAAAATTGTCTTTATGATCTAGACTGCAGCAGTCTTTTATAGCCCTACAGAAGTGGAGAAAGACCATTACAAATGCTATGTGGCTTTGTGATTTGTTGGGGAATTATCCTATTAGCACAATGTATTTGTCTCATCGTTTCCCATAATTACTAATAAACAAGTTAGAATAGTTCTGGCAGAGGTGGTGATCATGTCGTGTCGGTTCTGCTTCACAAAATCTTCAGGGCAGCTGAACTCATTACGTGCTAGACTTGAGCTTCCTTGTAGTCCCTTTGCAGTTTTTCAGTCATTTCAAAATGAACTCTTTACATAGCTAGTTTTAAACAGATTAATCTTTCTCTTGGTGAATGTTGCTCCAGTTGTGCTCAGCTGATCATTTATAACACATGAAAATTTTTTTTCTTTTTCCATGAAGGGTCTGATTCTCATGTGATGCATCCAGATTTTACCCTAGTATGACTCCACTGACTTCAGTGGAATTGCTCCTGCTGTCAACTAGCATTAATTACATGGTGGTTTTTTTTCCTTAAAAACAAACAAAAGACCCACTTGGCCCCACAGGCCAAGACGTTATGTGACTTTCAGCAATCACAAAAGCCTGCAGTCCTGCATGCAAGGCCTTGAAAACATCGGGGCTTTCCAGATTTCTCCAAATGTGCCACCTCACAGGGCTCTTTGCAGGATGTTACTTGTGAGGGGACACCTTTGCCAGCTGCTCCTTCTGCAGTTCTGCTGGGAGTAGAGACCTGACTGAAACCTTTCCTACAAACAAAGAATATATCTAT
The DNA here is from genome assembly GCA_004320125.1 of Scolopax mira. Classification (NCBI taxonomy): domain Eukaryota; kingdom Metazoa; phylum Chordata; class Aves; order Charadriiformes; family Scolopacidae; genus Scolopax; species Scolopax mira. The sequence continues at coordinate 251,135 of BJBW01000311.1, read as the reverse complement.
TTATGGATATATATTTGTATCAATGGACCTAATTGCAGAATGACCTAATGGCTCTGGCCAACTGAATAAATGTTACAGTTGTGAAGTCATCCAAGATTTAATTCTACAAAGCTTGCATGCTGAATTCTACTTGCATGCTGAATATTCAAGTTGGGTAGATTAAGAGAAACTGTATTATAAGACAAAACCAATATCTGCAAGCTTTGACAGTATTCCCTCATGGCTGATGATTGTCTGACTAAATTTATCAAGATATATTTCTTTTATTCCTTTTTTTTTTTTAAGAAACTGTTATTGTGGGAGCTACATGAAAGAGCCTTTAGTTCCTAGAGAACAGTTTTGGTCACGGTTTGATCGTTCCTTTCTTTGAGATCTCTCAGCCAAGATTCTCAATGACTGTAATCCAGGTTTGCTGAGATGTTACAGAAATGATTAAAAGTATGATATAAGCCTTTCCTCTGAGTAGTGTTATTGTGGGAGTCGCTCAGAGATAAAGCACCATTTCTCTGTTGGTCAGTTGTAATGACAAGGATCACAAGGAGTTGGGGGGCACTCATTGGCTGCCACTATCATCTTGTGGAGCAGCTTAGGTACAGCTAAGTCAAAGGAGAATCCTGTGCGGGGCTGGCTCTTCTTCCTGGAGAATTATGTTCAAGCATCACCAACACTTCAGGAAAAAGGCATTTGTTTTGTTTCCTCAAAGTTACTTATTGAGCGACAAGCAACTGTGATAACCAGGCAAGGGATATACAATTGCCATATATTCTGATTGCTCTTTCCATTTTGCAAAGAGGTGGGGAAAAGGCTTAATCAGATCAAAGCTGAGCGTCTTGATGAATTATTTCAAATTCTGCAACCATACAGATTTTTTGTCACTGCTCTTACCGGTCTGTGCACGTTTCTGTGTTCCTTGAATTGGGAGAAAATCATTTCTTTTCAGAGCCCTATAGGTCAATGCATTGCATGTGCCAAGGACTGCATCTAAAAGCTACAAGGGAAATGTCCAACAATTATTAATTAGGAGACACAACAGACTGGTGTAGATCAGCAGTGGATTCACATAATTGAATTTCAGGCAAACCATTCCAGTCCAAGGGTCAAATTATGAATAAATATAAGACAAAACACACCATCTGGTGAACCATGCCTAATGTAACTGAATTAATTGTTCAGTGGATCTCAAGGCCAGTTAAAGAGCTTATCCGTATTTCTCATTGCTTCCTACTAAATGACACATTCAGAGCTTTTCCCTTCCTTCTCCCCCTCTAACCCTTTAACCTCTGAGTCATTTAGTGGTGGTGGGTGGTGTCTGCTCTGACAGTGTGTTGAGTATATTTCTGAAATAAACAGGCTACTTCAGCCTGTGACTGGACCTAAAAAGACGTAATTTTAATTCATTGGAGTTATTATTTGCCTTGTGCTATCTACTTCTGAGTGGTTTTACAGGTAGCATATCTGTGGGATTGCTTCCTGTTTAAGAAGTTATGCCCAAAAATGAAAAAAGCAGAGCTGCATGTGAAATGATGGTTGTAAAGTCTAGCTTTGTTTCAATGTTTTTATTGTTTTTGTTGGTTATAAAATCAGTGACTTTCTTTAGCTTTCTCTGTGTTTAGCAGGTTGCTGACAGCTGTCGATTTTTAAAAGGCTGAGAAAACATTTTTGTTACAGGTGGTACAGTCTGAAGTCTTTTTTCTATTCAGGGGAGTGGGGTTGGTTTTTTTACAGAATGTTTTCTACATTTGTATGGAAAATTAGGAGAGTCACATTTTTATAATGCCAATAAATGGTTTAGCATGACACTGAGAAGCAGCAGTCTCAGTCACAAGGAGTTTGGGTTTGCCAGCATGTCGTAGAAAGGTGCTGCTGGTTTAGCCCTTGTTGGTGATAGCAGAATTATTCAACCAATTCCAACAAAAATTAGGAAAAAAATACTGGCAGATTAAGAAAAATACTTCTGGTTCAAAATTGTTGCCTTGGTGATGTGCAGCGTTTTAATTTAAAAAGCGATTCACAAATTTGTACCCCATGTATTTTCTTCTTACTTTATAAACATGGCAAGTTTGAAGGCTGTATGACAAATTATTTTGTCAAAAGTAGTTTCTGGCCTATAGAGATGTTTCTGTCACTTCATGGATTCCTGTGAACTAAATGTGAGGCTTAGGTTTGCAGATTTGCCTTGTGATGGTAGATGTCCTGTTTCTCTCACAATTAAGAATTTCGATGCCTCTTGAGCAGCTACATTGGACCAAACGCTCAAGTGGAGAAAATAGAACTAAAATGAAGAGAATTGCCTTCAGGTGAAGTTCAGGTTCCAGGATCCTGGATTTCCAGTGCGTGTTACAAAGCAGATGAACCGTGGGGGCTTGCTCTGTAGCCTTCTGGTGAGGACAGGCTCTGGAGCTGACTGCATTCAGGCAGAAGACAGGCCATTAGCCACAGGATCAAAGCACTGGGGTGCTTAGGGGCTTGCTCGTGGTACAGCTCAGAGTAACAGCACCCTGAGGAATATGGAGTAATGGAAATAGTCTCCCAGCTGGAGTTTAATCAATACTACTTGGAACAGCTGCCTACAAGAGCTTCAGCTGACCCTTGTATCCTGACTGGTGTGGGCTCATGCAGGGAGGAGGGAAGGGAGTTGGGTCAAAACAGCACCCTGTTTCTTGGGCTTTTGTGGCTAAGTATCACTGTCAGGTAGTTATATCTCTAATGCAGCCCCTGCAATTGTTTGTCTGTAATTTGAAGCTATTTCTCTTTTATATGTTGTTTTAAAAATACTGAACTGTCTAAAAATGCATATTGGTCTTTGAGGGAATTCTGTACCTTGATCCCTTTTCATGTTAGGAGTTAAAAAGAACACATTTAAGAATAGTGTTTGGCTTTATTTTAAAATAAGTGGTTAGACTAAAATATCTTAATTTATGTATATTTATCTAGAAAAATGTGTGTGTTCAGTTGAAATGAAATCCCACATGTAAGCAGCATTTCACTTTTTACCTTGTTTTAAACTTGCGGTGAGGTGCGTTAGCTAAGATCTAAAATAATTGATGCTGTTCTTCTGAAATACTGTAACTGTGTATGTGTGTTTAAAAGTTGTTATTGTTTATTTTTTAATGTATCACACCTTTGCCCAAACAATCAGTGTAATAACATTGGCATGAGACTTGAGCTCTGGATGAAAATTCTGTCTGCACGAGCTGTGCCTTGGGGTCCAGTGCAACAGTTACTTTCAGGATTGTTCCAGTGACAATATTTTAATACAACTTTCCTGGCTGTTCCTGATGACATTTCTGGATTTAGCAAGAAAAAAAAAGTACTAGAGCTGTAACCAGAGTTAAAAATTCTGTACTATAATATTTCAGTTAAATTGCAGGTTATTAAATAAAGGAAGCCAATTTCTGATCCTACTTAATGTACATTTCCAGTAATTCAGGATCTGATGTTAACAAAAGAAAATGTTTTAGATAGTGCAAAGAAGTGAAGTAATCATATTATCTTTCAGGAAATGTATAGTGTTTATTTCAAAGTATTTTAGCATGGTACAGAGCTAGTAGAAAGATTCACAGTTTACATAGTAGTTTGAGTTAGATGGATCTAATGTCTTTTTCTTGTACAGTCTTTACTTCTTGGCTGCGATGGACTGGAGGAATTTCTCCCTTCTCTCTGGCTGTGCAATTCTCCATCCATTCTATTCCTTGTCTCCTCCTTGAGAGGTGTAGCCTACCTTCTCTGAACTCACCATTTCTAAGTTCATCTGAGTCTTTCTGGGCTTGGTTTTGTCATAAAAGCGATCTCTCAGTAAGAACATACAGGACAAGCAGAGCTTCCAGGTTATTACTGGGAAATCCAAGAGTTGGTTTTGTTGTCCTCTTCAAGTAAGTCTTTTTGCCTCCTTTTTTCATCAGCTTTTTACACTGCTCATTTGGCAGATGTTTCACCACTGCCAAAGGTCTGTAGTTGGTTTTCTGGGCATTGCCAGTCATGCGGGTCACGTTCCAAACCAAAGCAGGGCCAGCTCTTCTGTGCTGGAGCCTCGCGGGAGCAGTTAGATTTAGTTGTTAGTGTCTGCCAGACTGAAGCTGTCCTAGACCAAGGAGGTAGGGAGATGATGCAGGAGTTACACAGCTCATACTGTGGTTTCTCTGACTTCTGAAATACAGGTAATCCCCATTACGAATCTAATTGCAAGCAATTTGGGCAGCAGAAATATCTGTGCATATTTCATGCATATTTCTAAAGCTTTAAAAACTGCGGATGGAGCTTGCAGGATATGAGTATCCCCTATGTTTCGGTGAACTCTGAATTCATTCATACCAAATGGTCCTATTTTCCTGATAATGACATATGTGAAAGGGGGTATGTATTTAGCAGCATCAGTATATATAAGTTGACTGAAATTGACCTTCCACATTTTGGGTCCCTTTGAGGATTCTGGCATTAACGCTGCTGCTGTTGTCCCTGCATTGGTCGTGTTTACACAAACTCCATGCAGTGCTGTAGGTTTGTAATACCACTTAGAGGCATTTAATGGAGGCTTGTGAATCAGGGGGGAAAAAACCAGTATAATTTGCCCAAAAAAACCCCAACCCAACCAACTCAGAGAAGCAATATTGCATTCTTTATCCTGTATTATAATGACATAAGCCTCTAGAGAAATTCCAATAGCTCTAACCAGAGGTTGAATGGAAAGAGTCAAGAGCAATGAAAAAGAAAACCCTGGCTTTTTGCTGCTGTTAATGAGTTTCTGACCAGAAAAAGCAAAGCACACAGAAAATCCCTGAACAGACTGGTGAAGTCCATGAGCTGACCCATTAAATTAAACTTCTCCTGTATTGCAACTAGATGATCTCAAAAAGCCATGTCAACTGTCCCTGTCCCTATTTACGGTGGGTAACCATGTGTTTTCACAGGGTGAGCAATGATGAGCATTCAGCAAATGTGATTTGTGAGTAAGGGTAAAAGGGTAAAGCTAAAGGCAGGTGAGATGCAGCAGTGTTCCTATATTGTCCAGATGGACTGAAGTGGATTGATACCATCCACACCACTCTTGACTTCAAAATAATACTTTAGCTGGGTTCTTCCTGGGCCCATCGGTTCAGCAGAGTCTGCTCCTAAGAAGGGAACCTGAGCATCATTTTGCACACACTGTTGCATTGTGGGAGTTTACACTTCCAGATCAGTTTATACTTGTATGAGCATCAAGAAAAATTAGAACATTGCCTTTAAAAAGCTCAGTGAACAACTCACTGCAATGCAAACTCACTGGAAAATATTTTCTTTAATGTTTGTCCTCTTGATACTGTATGACTACTAGTGAAAAACATCCTTTTTCTCAATTATTTGTTCTAAACCATTTGTGGTTTGTTTGGGTTTTGTGGGTCTTTTTCTTGAGAAGTGAAATTTATTGAGTTTCCTGAAAAAGTAGTGTGCTTTGCCAGCAGTTTGCATAAAATTTGTTGTTCATTAAATTTTTTTTTCTCTTTTTTTCAGTTACACCAGCAGAGTTGTTTCCAGTGGACTGAAGGCACAAATTAATAATCCAGAACTGAAAGTTAGAGGATTGGACCCACTCATCAGCAATTTAATTGATAAACTTCAGCACTTTAATAAAGTAAGTAACTTTTTGAAATAAAAGCATTTTATCACTGGGTTTGACAGCAAAACTGAAGCTAAAGTTTCTAGGTGGCATGGTTTCGTGTTATGTTTCCCAGGATAACAGGCAATTTTTTCCCTGGAAGTTTCTGTAGTTTCTGGCTGGGTTTCAGTGGTGGAGATACAAACAGATCAAAAGACAAAATGGGTCTAAAGAGTGTGATAACTGAACTGTATGGGATGCCAATGTCAGGAGGTGCTCCAGGATGAATTAACCATGCACCTTTGAAAACATTTCTTTGCTGCGCCTTGTTCTCAAGCCCCTCAACACAAAAGGAAAGAACCTACCAGTGAGTTTGTCAGAGACAGAATTAACCTGTGTTTCCCTCTACCATCTATTTGTGTTCCCTCAGATCCTGGTTCATCTTTCAAAGCTGAATGCGTAATTCTCTGATATGACTGCTTCAGCACACCTCTGTGTGAGCTCTTAAAGTAGTGCCAGTCCAAATGAGCCAGAGCTAACAGATTTAACAGAGATTGATTTTCATTTAAAGTAGGCATGTTTTCTTGTCAGCTATAAGAATGCTTAAATGCTTACAACAGTGTGTTCAGAGTCAGATGTGTTTGCACATTAGTCTACTCGTAATCTTTCACGATTAAAGAGTGATGGAGCATGAGGATATAAATAGTAGAAAAGGGCTGTAAGATTAAAGTCCACCTTTGTGGGTAGGGTGTGCAGGAAGAAAGATAACCTGCCCAGGTAAGAGGCAAGAAGGAATTGCTTAGTCAGGATGTGGGAGGTTATTAAGATTGTGGCTGAGACCAGGAGCCATGGTTTGATCTTTTATTTGCTCCTGCAAAAGTACAACTCTCCTTTATCTCTCATCAACCACCTGTGGTAAATCCATAATCTAACCAGTAATTAATGTTTTTGTTAAATATTGCTTGGCTGTAGTGTTCTTCTGCAGGTTGCAGTTCAGGGATTCTTTGTATCACACTGTTTGATTTAACTTGCCATGGGGAATTACAACCACGGGTCTGATGCAGTACTTAGTATTACAGTGAAACAGACAATATGTGGTCGGATTGATGAAAAGGATAATGCATTATTTATCTGCCTTTGCATGTTGTTATAGAGTGTTAATTTACTTTATAAATATTAGATATATCCATCTGTGTAATAGTCGTCTATAAACACTGACAATATAAAATAGTTAGAAATAGATTAAATTAAAAGTAGCTGTGTGTTGGAAATTCTATTTCTTTGTCTGCTGTAGAAAAAAAAATAATCTGAACAGTCTCTGAGCTGCATATCAATTTTCTTAAGTTACATACGTTTGAAAAACAGCTTCAAAGAACACTTTTTTAACCAGAACAATAAAATTCAAGTCCTAGCTCTTTCTGTAAGTTGGCAGTATTGCTTTCTGTTAGTTCTACTTCTATTTTAGGAGAATATCATCCTTAAGTAAATGTAACTCCCATCAGATTGAGGTACTTAGCAATAATGGATTCCAAGGGTGAAGGATTAAACAGAATACTGATTATTGCCCTAAGATGGTTCGTTCTTAAGTACTTGGAATAATATAAATTCCTTTGATAATAATTTTAGTAAGATTTCTTCAGAGATCAAAGAAGTTGCTAAATATCCAAGGCCTTCACATACAACATCAAACGTGTAGCTGCTTTCTGCTTCTTGAATTTTCATTTCGGTTGTGATATTAATATACAAATAAAAACTGACTCTGAAAAGCCGAATAAATCAGGAGTTTAAAGCGTCATCAATAGTGTGCATAGACTGCACAGAGGGAGAATTACACAGAATCCCATTACTCATTTTATGGGCAAATTGATTTTTTTTTTCCATCATATTATTCTTATTTTTTTAGAGGTGATATGTAAGGTGGAATTTAAACAGTGATAAAATAAGATGTTATCTTTTTATCTTCTTAAATGCTTGACATTTGCAATACCATTTTAAGCAATAGCTGCAGAACCAATCCTGGAGGGGCAGGGAGCATGGAGAGCAGAGAACAAAGCAACGAACAGAATGTGCATCACAGGTGCCTTGATGTGTCTAGGCCCCAGTAATCCACTTGAGTAACATTGCTAAACTCTCCAGAAGAGAGCATATTTTTGGATAAGAGAGAGAAGTGCCGAGATTTTTAAAAGAAATAACATTTCTGTCTTAACACAACAAGCTCCAGGTGTGCTGCATCTCTCCCTCAGACAGTCTGGATCTGTTGGCTTTGTGTCTCTCTCCTTCTGTTTTGCGAAGGTGTGTGTCTTTGAAATTCAGGTTAATCTGCTGCTAGATAAATTTGCTGAGCTCGTGGAGTACTGTCAACTGCTGCTACGTTCAAACCAACAGGATTCATTTTTCTAAAAGATATACCTTAGCTCAGCAATTCTTAACCATCGCTGGAGCAAACCTAATCGCTGCTGTCTTCAGTAGCTCTTCTACCTCCTGCTTTCTGCTGCTGGACCCCAGCTCTTCCTCATCACTCATCACATTATCAGGGCCTGAGATAAGGTGTGCCTCTGGCTGCCGGGGTACCACTGCAGCAGGAGAAGCTCAGCACTGGCCAGGCAGAAGTAGCAAACCATTCATGCAGTTATATCCAAAACTGACACTCTTTGGTGTGCAGCAGCCGTTGCTTTGCTAGCTCCTTATTGTGATTTCTCTGTAAATGTAAAGAGATTAGTATTTTCATTGATCCAAAATCACATGGACATGAACAAAACTCTTATCAATGTATTATTGTTCTGGCAGCCAACTCTGGCACGTTACAAATAATCTGTGTGCGAGTCACCTTCCATTTCTGCCTGTCATTTGGGCTGAAATGACAATTGCTTGGAGATTATAGCAGCTCCTCATTTTTTTTTTCATCTGTGGCTTAAATCCTCAGTGCATAGTTGTTGTTCTTTTAAAAAGCGATTATGCAAATAGCAGGCTACTTCATAACCACTTTGTGAAACCAAAAGTAAAGTGAAATTTAGAGAATATTATTCAACAATTACTGTTATTTGCATCCCTGGCAGATAAGGTTTTTGAAGAGTTTATTGTAGCTACTGATTCACATATCAATAGAATTACTGAGTTACAATTTACAGGAACTTTTAGTAATTCAAAACCAGATCAAGTGAAGTCCCAGGTTGATTTTAAAGAACTAGCAGTTAGAAATAACTTCTTTTCCTCCCCCTTCTTTGTGAATAGAGCAGATGTGAACTGCAATTGATAATAAATATAAAATCTCCCATTGTGTCTTTTTTGAGTGCTACTTCTTGCCACATAATCACACTTAAATGTGTTTTAATGTTTTACTTCAGCATAATGCTTTTCAAAGTTCAAACACAAGCAGTTCTGAGGCCAAGGTTAAAAATCCTGAAGGATCAATTGTATTGAAAAGCAACAAAAATGTTAGGGAAAAGTGAAAAAGCTTTGAGTATAACTTTACTAGCAGGGTTGCGTGGGCATTCTCAAGGGATTATAATATAATAAGTAATATACAAGTTTAACTTATTTGTCCTTTGTCAGCCTAAATCCAATCTTGATAGGTTTTGAGAATCAGTGTGTTTTGCCGTTGTCAGTCAGCAATGAATGCTTAGGGCATGGCTGTAATTCAAGAAGACAGTGCAATAACCTGACGCTTAAAATGAGAGTATTGCCAAAGCAAATCTTGCTGAATCTGGACACACATATTCTTCTTTTTTTCTCCCACCAGTCTCATGGATCTGCCAGCTGAACTAAGAAACGCATGTGACTTGAATTCCCTTTAGATTTATATCCAAAGGATGCTGTCATAGCAAAATTCAAAGCAAAAGCACTGAGATGTTTCTTATCAATAATGAGTTATCCGTAATTTAATCTTGAATATGAATTTAATTGGGTTAGACAATAGAGAGTAATATAGCAAATAATTTAACTACTACTTAACTTAAAAGTATATATATGTATTTTAGACATCTATAAAATTTATTACGTTACAGACTTTTTATATGAGATTTAAGTGGAGAAAAGTTGGTTTGATTTTCATCCAAAATTGTAGCTGACTTGGACTAAGAGTCAAAATGTCCTGTTCTTCATTTCATCCAATGAAAATATCGAAAGAAAGGTAGTCATTTTAGAAAGGCTGTTGCTTCTAGTACTTGGGATTTAAACAGCCCCAACAGGCTTAGAAGTATTATTGCCCCCCACATACCTCCCAAAACCTGCAGAGACTTGTGTCTCTTACAAAACAGAGCACCTTTCCCACAACTGCCATATGTCTGGATTTCCAAAGCAGGTCCTCTTTGTTCTGTCCAAAGCATTTGGAGACTTTGGATATTTCTTCAGGATTTCAGGTGCTCCATATCCCATTTGGAAGTGGGTAGCAAGACATCTGGAAATCCCAGAGATAGTTGTTCTCTCTTTGGGGCTAACCAAGCAGGCTTTCTGTAATGTGAAGCGTTGAATTTAATGCAGATGCAGAGATTAATAGAAAAGAAACACACATAAGGGACTGGGCCCCGGTCCTAGTTGTGCAGCACAGTCTGTGCACACCTAATGGGCTTCCAGGGCTTTTGGGATTCATTGTGTACAGACTCAATTAGACAGGTACTTCTATGGAGGACAGCCTCATCCAGAAATTCTGGAGGTGAAGGGCTGTGTTCTCCACGCTGTGCCACAGGCACGCCATCGAGGCCTGTTGAGGATTCCACCAACTGACCTCAGGGATGATCTGAGCTCTTGCACATAATGTAGGAACCGTGTCACCACTCAGATGGTGAAAGCAGTCGTTAGCAAAATGGAGGCTGTTGGTTCTTCAGGGCAGGTTTGGAATAGTCTGGGTCACAGAAGTTTTAAAGATTAATCTTGCCTCAGCTTGTCTGCAGTTCAGGTACCAGAGAGATTTTCATTGAAGCAAACACTTTTGTGGTTGCGTTGGTCCTTTTGAATTCACATCACTGTAAACACAATAACAGCCCTCGCCACCATAATCTCCAAATGTAAACAGCAGTGATAATTCAATTAATACAATAGTTACTGGTTGATTAGTAAATAGCAGCAAGAAATGCTTATACTTCAGGAAAATAAAGATAGAATTAATGAAAACTAAAACAATTCTGTTTAAAGTCTTATAATGCCAGGCAAGAGCAAATGGACTGTTTGTTTATTATTTTTTTTACTTCCTGCTCTGCTATATAAAAATTATTCCCCTCTGTCTTCAAATAAACTATCATCTTGGATTACTTCAGCGGTTTTACAGAGCGAGTTTATCATCCTAGGTTTTTTCCCAAATGTTTGTTCTTATTAGATTCATGGGCTGTTTTTCTTCTCTCCTGCTAAGAGTCGGACATCTCTGCTTCCAGATATAGATGCTGAATGCTCAGCTCTGAGATAAGTTATGATATTTTTCATCATCGATATGCCATGAAACAACTCATCCTGGTGCTTGAAACAATCCAGCTTACTCAAATACTGAGGATAATCTTTCTCTGTGTGGTCTCTATGTTTTTCTGTTTCTTAGGAAATTTTCTATGTATATATGTATATATACACACATATGTAACATACCCTGTATAAAAATTTTTGGAGATATTAGGTTTCATCATATCTGTGATTAAAGCAAGAAAAGATACGTTAATGCTGCCACCCTTGGAAAAAATAAACAGAAGTCTAGTAGCAATTTAGCTCTCTTTTGTTTCTTTAAAGAACCTGGCAGATTTCTATTGTATGTAGTTCTTAGCAAGTCATCTTTGGGTCCAGGCCTTTTGCTTTTGTAACGTATTTTCACATTGAGTTGTCAATCAAAGTTGAGAAAATGCATCTGCTGTCTCTTGGTGGACTGTCGTTACCAAGAAAATTGAAAATCAACAAAGAGCCCTCATTGAAAGGCAGTTTATCACACAGTAGTGCATCAGAATATGGTATAGTATATAGCAAACTATGTAGTAATGGAGGTGCTTCACTAGGAAATGTTTCTGGCAATAAAGGCTGTAGTTCTCAGGCAATTAAACAGGATGGAGTTGCTTATTGTTTAGGAGCATTTATCTGTCCGGGCTTCCATTAGAAGGAGTAAAATTCACAAGAAATACATTCAAATAGCGAGCAGGGGGCATCTGAAGTCTGTCAGATTTCTGGTCTGGTCTTAGGTTTCTGCAAACTGCTATTGCTTTGAGACCAGTAATTTGTTCCCCTTCCTCATTTCTGGGTTATACATCCCAGGTGAGGCTCCTGGGGGAGCGTCCCCAGAGAGGGGGTGTGCAGGGGAAGGAGTAGGGACAGGCTTAGGGCTGTAGATGACCCCTCCTGGAAAATTGGGCTCCTACTGGAAAATACAGTGATGTGGCCATGAAGGAGGAAAAGTCCCTCAGATCCCTTTGTCTGCATACCTTGAGGGGCAGATAGAAAAGCAGACGATAATAATTCAATCATTAAGCTTTTCATCTGGAGATGTGGGATCTCCTCGTTCAAGGCCTGGCAGCTCCACTCACTGGGCTTTGTGCAGTGGTTTCCTTCTCTCATACACCCTTATGTTTTAAGAAGAAAAAGAGTTTTGAAGCTCTAAAATTGATTTTGCTGTGGCATTAAAACTCCTGTCAGAATGAGAAGTTTGTCCATGAATCGGAACAGGAGGGCTCTTTCCAGTCTAGTTCCACTGAAAAAATGTCACTGGAGCATTGTTTTATGGAGACCATATGTTAACGTTGTAATTTATTGCTAATTGAGGTATATATCATGTCTGGCTGAAATCAGTGTACTTTTGCTGCCCTGAGGTCTGCAGGTTTTTTGTTTGGTTTTGTTAAATATAGTGATTCAAGATAAAATTAAATAATTTTAATTAGAATTGAGAAATTACTTTTTAGTATTAAAAACAGCATCAAGATTTTAGTAGAACCAGAAATCATTTGAAATACTGGCTCAACTAAACCAAAATGTAGCATTTTAAAAGAAGACAAATCTGAATCTCAATGTAAATCCAGCATATCTTATTATATGCTAGCAAATATATAATGCTAAAATGCCCGTTTATTATTCATGTGTTGTGTCTCAGAGTATGCTGTGCTATTTGTCTTGCAAGCATTTACAGAAATTATTTGTCCAGATGGGCCATTGTATGTGTTTTGTTTTGCTCATTGTGGGAAATTAGTCTTAATAAATCAAAATCACATATTGAGTCACAATAGTGACTTGAGCCAAGTGGGGGAGAAGGAGGGGAGAGCTACTGTTTCGGTTTATAACAGAGCCAAAACATTTCACATACAGAAAAATATAGTTTGAAAAGAAGACTCTTATTTAAAAAAAAAAAAAAATGTACTGAGACTCTCCTTTGGCTTGAGTGCCCAGTTCTAATTGCAGCTGCAGAGCAAAACCCAAGCTGATTCTTGTTTGCACAGATGAGCTGAAAAGTGTTTTGTATCCTCTGGATCCTTCTTGTGGCTGTGAGGGAGGACAGGGTCAGGCCTCAGAGAGATCTGCTTTGGGCTGAGCAGTGAAAGGTGGCACAGGAGACCGAGGGTGGGCATACGGATATAAGGGCTGGTGTGGGCACCCAAGGCCAGGCAGGGAAGCAAGGCAGGAGTGTGAGGCATCCAGGGGCATCCAGAAAGAGCTGGTCAGCCCTGGGGACTCGGGGTTGCAGGGAAACTTTTCTGCCATTATTGGAAATGCCATGGTTTATTGCCACCCCAAGAGAAATGCATCACGAAGAACCGTTGTCTTTGTGGTATAAGGTGCTGACCGAAAGGTGTATTTTTGTTACTGCTCAGCAGTTGTTATTGCTCCTGGCCAGAAATGCCCCTTTGGGGGGTGTTCCCTTGTTGGGAAGCATGGATCTGACTGCTACGTTACCCGATTTGTTTTGATGTTAAATGATTTTTTTTGAAAGATAGAAAGCAGCAGTTATGATTGAATTAATTAAGGTTGTCAGACTGGAATTATAAATTCTCTTTTATGTCAATACTTATTTTGTTCTATTAGCCTATCATCTTTTTCTGATCGCTCTAATTATTGTCAGTCATATACATTGTTTTAAGTTATCATTAGAGGAGTGATTATGGTATTTACCTCTGATCTCATTCCTGAGGTACAATGACATGCTTAGTATAATAGGAAAGAAAAGCAGAGATTTAGGGGCTGATAATTGTTTTCTTTAGGGTAGAGGAAAGGTCTTCAAACAATTGATTGTTCATTGGCCAAAAGGAAGAAAAGGGTCATTTTCCTCTCTTTCTGTTCCACTGCTAAAGGGAGGAGACAAGTGGAAAAAGCAGTGTAAGAGAATAAAACTAGAGACTATCTAAAGCCCAAACTTAGTCTGTAAAGTGCAAGTAGGTCTGCACTGCTGGTGACAAGTGGATTAATGCTACTTAAATGTACTGCTGCCTCCCAGTTACAGCAAACCACTTGTTTCCAGCAATAATTCAGGTTGTGTTGTAGTACAAGTTGATAATTGTGACCTGGACCACAGAAGCCCCAGATCAGGTGTCCCTCCAAGAGGTTTCTCTTTCCGGATGACTGATATGGCTGCCCATCATGGCTGCCCAGTGCCGCTCCCAGATGTTTCCTGCACAACCCAGAAGTGTGGGAGCCAAGTCATCGATAACACCTGCAGCCCTCATTTAGGCTGCTTCACTGGTTCCTCCATGGCAGCTTCATGTGAGATGATTCATGCCCAGGCAAGCAGTCTTTTAACATGTCTCCTGGCTGTATCTGCAACGTGTAGAGAGGCATCACTCCCTTCTTCCAGATTTCAAGTATGGCTATTCCCATTTCTCCAGGGAAACCCTTTTCCATTAATAGCTTTAATTTTGTGTGCCTGATGTCCTGTTTTCTCCATTACAAAAGCTTGATATACCGTTCCCATCAGAATTCCCACAATAAACTTCCCATCAGATAGAAAAGACTTCATCTTAACTGCCTGTTTGCTAGTACTGACTGCAAGAGAACCCTCTGGTAGGGAAAGAAATCTCTTTTATTTGTAACTGTTTGTTAATTACTTTCTTGCTTTTGTGTCAAGACTTGAAGATTTGCAAAGTTCTGCTAATACCAAAAAGTTTAGTGGGAATTTTACAAACCCTACTGCACTCTAATTTTCACTGTCTGTTACTTTTACAAGCATTGGCTTGTCTTTAACTTTCTTACTTTTTACTGGCCTTTCTTACCCATATTGAAATGTTTTATTTCTGAAAATCAGCCTAGTTTAAGTCAATTATAATATAATTGTTAGGTGTATTATTTCAAGGTACCATGAAAGCTCTTCAGCTGAGTATTATCATGTGATTTCATTGTACTCCAGACAGTCTATGCAGCTTGTCCCTAACTCAGTTGTCCTGTGCAGGTATGAGGCCAGCACATGGGCTTGAGAGGAAAACATAGCAAGGAAAGTAATTTTTTTCAGTCACAGGAGCCTTTAGCATAGTTTCCCATAAACATTTTTCTGTCTGGATTAATAGGAATGATAAAAATCAAAATGAAGTCATTAACGGGTTAAACACACCAGCACTCAGTATGGAACCAAACTGCACACCAAAGCCATAGAAGATAGATTTTGTCTTAGGGAACCACACAGGGACTCCATCTTTAAAAAAAAAATTAAAACTCACTTTCAAACAGAGGTGTGCTGATGTTCTGTCACTCGATCTCTGCATTCTCTCCTTGAACAGGAGCAGAAGTGGTTTATGGATATGTAGCACCTGAGAGGAAGTAGCCATGGCCCCGGCCTGAGCTTTGGGCAGTGCTTTGCAGATGAGGGCTTAGCACTTGTGGGAACTCTCTTTAAACAGCTCTAGGAGGACTATTTCAGCTGCAAGAGATCAGGATCAGGTGAGATCTGAGCTTCCCAAGAAGCTGGAGACCTTGCCACTCACAAAGGAAAAGTGTGGCTTCCTGAAGTAGCAGGATTTCCTGGCCCCACAGAAGCCCTCTCTGCCCCAGTGGTGGGTGCCATTCTTACAGAGTGACTGTTCAATAACTCCAGCTGTGACATGGCCTGGGCAGCAGTCTGGCATCAACGCAGCACAGACCAAGACCCAGCTTTTCTGTTGGTGTTCAGTCACCATCTGGAGAGTTTGATGCATTTGTCTGAGATAGGACATTAACCAGACTCTCCCCACCGTACCTTTCCAGGTGGATATCTCAAGAGGTGACATTTTATCACTGCGATACCCAATAACCAATGGCTTCCCTCTCTCAGGAGGTGAAAGACTAGTAGAAATAATGATACGGAAATACTGTGCATCTGGATCTTAAATGAAAACTTGGACACAGTTGAGTTGAGTGACCTTCCTCAGCCTTCTTTAGTCTAGGTCCAAGCCAACATTGCATGCACTGTTTTACATGGTGTTTCAGTAGATGTTAAGGATTTTTTAAAAATGCATTAGCAATAAGAGTATTTTTAAAGGCATATATTTGAATTCTGATTCTTTTATCATTTTCTACCAGCATTTACCAGAGTATAAGAGTTACCAGAGAGTAACAGACAATTTGGTGTTGTAACGGACGATCTGGAGATAATCCCGCCCAATGTTCTGTTGAAAGCAGGGGTTTAATTAGGTTATCCAGGGCCTTGTAAAACCAAGTCTTGCATCATTCCAGTGAGGGAGGTTCCGTCTCTTCTCCAGTGCCCCTCCTCTTCATGTGTGTTTACTTGCTTATATCTATGAAAATAAGTACACTAGTCTTAAATGCATCACTTCTTCCTGTTTATGGTATTCTCAAGGTCCACCTTGAATTCATAGACAATAGTTCTTGGGCACAAAATAGGCACTTTATACCTTTATACACTGAAATATGTTCCAGTGTCTAAAGCAAGAGCAGTTATATAATAACTTGATAGCGGGATACCTGGAAGTTCCTGCTTCCTATAGGAAAACATTCCAAGGAAATGACAACCGAAGTAAACAGCATGTCTCTGTATCTTGCACGAAGCAGGTTCCTGTTGTGAGTCCAGCCTGCCTGGATTACCACCGGGGAGGCTGAAACAAATACATGGAGAATTCGGGTTAAGCAGCAGCCTGCTCATTTACAGAGTGCAAATTTGCATACACTTACTGGCTGGAAGAAAATTTACTACTGTGCACATGATGCTGAGAAAAGCCTCAGGTATTACAGTGGGGAACCATTTGCTCATTACTGTTCTTTTGAATAGCAATGAGGTACATGTAAGAGTCTGTATACCACAGCTCCTGTGCATTTGCACATGCAGCCTACTCCTAAGTGTAGATGGGACTTTGTCTACCTCTAATTGTGATTTCATGGCTGAAAATGCCAGTTAGAGATTTGAGCCCTCTAGTTTTGAAAACATCCAGGGCTTCGGTTTCTATACCCCTAAACACCTCAGGCTTTGGCTATCTGAAGTGTCTTGCATTGCAAATATGATTTATTTACTATGCACTGTTTAGTGACACCTACAATCTATCCTGCTTCCTGGGACTGTATGCATTTTAAATGAGATAATACATTTATTTCACTTGCCTTTTTCATGCATCTGAAATGAGCCTGTGCTTCAGTGCAGTTCCGTGGGAGTGGATCTATTTGGGGCTGAGTATTCCCAGTCCCAGATGTCATGGATGAACTTGTCATTATGCAGAACAGACACCCAGGAGACTACTGATTCCCTTCAGAAATAGGTAGTCTTGGTATTGCCTTAACAGTAACAGCAAAGTGAAAAATGAGAGGCAGTGAACAAGACAGTGCCACTTCACATGTAGGAACAATACACTTTCATCACTGTTTTCTCAAGCTCACTTTTGAACTGTGCAAAGACACCAGTCTTCACTCTGGAGGAAAGTCATCCCATGGAGAGTCTGTTACCACATAAATCTCATGCAAGTGCTGTCCCCCACCCCAAAGAATTGAGAGTTGCTAGTACTTGGCAAACAGGAGCTGCTCCCAATCCCTGCAAAAGGCACCTGCCTCGCTGCAAGACACAAACTGAGTTCTCTGCCTCTTATGGCAATTGAGAGCTCACAAAAAGTTATTAATAGAGCAACATCAGGGAGTATTCACAAAGGGTAACGTTGGTCTAGTAAGGCAAACAAGACCCAGCCTGTGTAACCATGCTGAAGCCCAGAATCAATATTTATGTCTGTCACTAACTTTAAAGATTGAAATAATTCCAGTGGCTATTCATAGTGTGCATAAATATAATTATATGTATGTTTGAGTGAAGGCCATGCTGAAAATAAGAGATACAGGGACTCATGTGAACCTCCTGAGGTTAAACCCTTTGCCTGATTGTTGGAGAATAAGGCTCCTTCCAGAGGGTAAGTCAGAGTCTCAATATCGAGGCTTTTATTCTGGATCTTCCATTGATGATAAAGGTAACTTAGGGAGAAGGGATTTCTGGCAGGGCTGTCATTAACATTTTTGAGACCACTATAATTTCTCCTCCCAGTTTTATCTGTATCATAAGCTTTCACTCAGGCTGGCATTTCAGCACAGGGTCCCTCAGCCATTGGATGTAGATGCATGTAGCAAGACGTGTGTGCTTTTTTTGGTGCCTCAATGCTGAATGTGCTTGTGCCCTGGTGTTTATGTCCTCCAGGCTGGTGGCAGTATGGGATCCATGTCAGACAGTCCCCAAAAGAGACAGTAACAGTATTGAATTTTTTTGAGGCAACCACGGTGTGTCCTCAGTCTTACGCTGTTCAGTCACATCTGAAGATGAGTTTATAAAGGCCTCTACAGGCTTTTAATAGGTGTAACTGAAAACAAAAAGAAACTGATGTACACATTCTGTTGTTTCCAGCATTTGGAAAAGAAAGTTTCTAGCTCTAATTTATTAATAATTCTGATATGGAAGAGACTTTTTCTATGTGATGAGGACTTTTCGACAGTTATGGAAGTATGTCTAATAACTAATTCAAATGGATTCGGGTAATAGTCAAATTTGAACCCAGCTTTTACTAGTCAGAAGCAAACTAAACCATAACCTACTGATACGAAGCATACAGTGTTTGGAATGCTACCATATGTCCCGATACACATCAGCCCTGCAAAGAGAATCAAAAAGTGCTCAATGTCATTTCAGGGCTCTACATCTTGTTTGCTCCTTTCAAGTATCTATAAGAGGAGCCTCTCACAGTAGAGTTTTTCAAAATGACATGTTCATGGGAGTGAACTGGCAGACAAACAATGTAATTATTGGATAATATAATGAAATATGACTTGTGTTTCACTGCAGTAAATTGACGCCGAACCATATTTGATGTGGCATTTGAAATAAGAGAATCTAATAATATAAAATGGATTTCAGAAGGGTAAATGGAAAGCTTGAGATTTGTCTTTCTTAGGCCATGTAAGTGGGGCTGGATGAAGTCATAAAGAGAGGGGAGAGGTCCATGGGCCGCAGTGAGCTGCAGGCGCTTTGAAGCCCTAGATGAAGCTGACCATTTGTGCCAGTTGCTCGAGTAAAAGTTTAATATTAAAGAGCTTTGTTGCATGAAGTTCTAGCCTCGAGGGTAATTTTGAGTCATGCAGCACGATACAGAAGTTTTAACTGAGGTGTGTAAAATGAATCACTTCAAGTATTAAAGTTCAGTTTTGGACTTCATTCAGAGTGTTTATGAACTATATGAAGCAATATTATACTTTCTTCTTATAAAGATTATTTCAGTTATTGGTTAATATACTTTTTTAGGTGTTTGGATTTTTTTTAATCCAGCTTTGCAAATCACTTACAAGTACTTGGTAGACTAAAAATTGCACACCAGTTACCAGACATGTAAAATAACTTTTCAGTTGGTAATATGATATATTAGCTAATAATCCAAACAAAATATCATCAATTGTTACTTAATTCTGAAATATTCAAACAAAACTAAATGTATTGGATTTTTCTGAAAACTTGAATAATTACTTTTCGAAATAAGAAGTTTCTGTTTAGCTTCTAAACATAATGGTAAAAGCCAGAAAATCCTGAGTGCACGTGCAGGAAATGAGATTAGCTGGTAGTAAAGCATCTCAATTTACTGGCAAAGGAAAAACACAATTTCAAAACTAATAAAAGAGAAATATTAAACAGGTCAAGAAAAATCTGTGACTAGTAAAAATCAAAAAGAAAAGCTGAAGGTGCGATGTAAAAGCTGTGACTGGTAGGGCCTAGGACAGGAGAAACTGTCTTATCTTATGTGCTAAGGTATACCATTAGATATTAATGAATAATGAGGAAAAAAAGTATCCCTGTGCAACATTTCAATTCTAGTAAATGCTATGGAAATCTTGGCTTTATTCTTTGAGGAAACCAAAGCTGTCCTGTCTGTCTGCACACCTCTCTGCTCATCAGCCTGCTCCTCCAGCAACATTTCAAAGGGATCAATTTCCACCACATCTCCATGTCCATTTTCATCTGTGCCAAAGTTTCTCTCCATTCCAATTGTTCCTGTTTCAGAAGGTTTGAGCCTAAACAGAAGTGTTGGCACATATGGCACTTTGATTCCTCAGAGAAGATTCTTGGGGGAAGCACCAGAGAGCGATGCACTGAGCACATAAAGGAGGGCAAAGGATGTGGGGCATTGTCTTCTTCTCAGGAATTGCCTGTGTGTAGAGTTTTTAGCCGTAACTCCAGTGCTACCTTCTTTTGATTAAGCCAGCACAGTTTTGTGTGTGTAGATGCTTTTTTCAGGCAGGGGCAAACTTGAATGACTGTAATCTGGGTTTAGCTAAAATAGTTCAATATGAACCGTCAAACTGGAGTTAAACTAACCAGCAGGAGTTAAACTGTGTGCAGTTGCTGTGCAACCCGCTGTTAGCCTCGGAGCAATTGCAGTGAAATTATATGATCAAAAAGCATTAGTTCCTTCTGACCAGTACACAGAGAGAAAAAGAACAAGATCATTTTGCTGGAGCCTCAAATCGGAGGAAATTCTCATCTGTGGAGAATACTCCAGGATTTTGTTTGAATCCTAGGAAAGATTTTAGCCACTTTTCTGTATGGGGGATTGGGAAGCGCTCTAAAAAGAGCAGGTCTGGTCTGATCTCAGTTAATATTATTGTCTGGGTCGCAGAGAATGCCCCCAGCATGACCTAGCTGTGGAGGCAGATTTTTGAGGATGAGAGAAGGCACCAGAATATTCAGTCTGCTTTTTAGATCTCTCCTATTCTCATTGTTTTCTCCTATCCCTTCCTTCTTCCCAATCCCCACTGAGAATGAAGCATTTAATTTTGCCAGTGGTAACTGGGTGACAAGAGAAGGATGGAGCCAAAGCCCCGCGTGTGTGAAGCAGGCCATATGCTTGTATGGGCATGGGAGAGCGTGTGGACACGCTTCTCCAGCAAAGATTCAAGTGGGATGAAAATGCAGTTTGTGGGGGGTGTCATTTGGGGGTGTGGTGCACTTCACTGTAAACCCCACAATTCAGGTCAGTTTCAGCATCACCCCACAAGCTGTTTCTCAGCATCCTGATCCCGTTATATCAAACATTCCCAGTGGTCAATAATACAAGTTTAGGCAATCTGAAACCTCAGGGTCTGTCAGAAGGAAGAGCAGCAAATGGGAGATTTAGCAAATTCACTTTGCTAAATCTCCACACTTAGTCCCTGGCTTCTGCCTTGGTTTCAGATTAAACTCTTGACAATCACAGCTACAATTACATGACAGTTATATTGCTGCAGTTTAATCGGTTACATTTCTTCCAACGTTTTGTAAGCTCTATAAGGGAGGTGGGAAAAGGTATTGTTAGTCTGGCTCCTTGGGGGGAAGATAGCATTGATTTCTTAGAGAACAGAAAATCCTGATATTTAAAACACATCATATTTTCACTTTCCAGACCAGAATTAAACAGAAAATAGTAACATCAGCCTTATAGACATGATATGAGGAAGAATTTTGTTTGTCTTGTTCTTCCCAGTCCCTCCCTCACCCTAAAATATTATTTAATCCACAGTGCTTGGTGGTAGTTCAGTCTTTCATTTTAGCATGCTCTTCTTTAACATGGCTTTCTAGAAAGTTTTATATGTGATAGAAATCAGATGAAATACCTACAACAGCTTGAACAGGCTTCCGTCATATCTGGACTTTGCTAGCTTTCAGAAAGCTGTCAGCTGTAATCGACTGTGTTGGCATACATGTGTGTGTATGTTTGAGTATGCATATAATTTTGAGCATTACAAGTTGAAGGCAGCAAAACCAAAAGTTAGTAGATCAGTCAGATGCACTTGAGCGACTGTCAGTAGGTGGTGTTACCTCTGACTGTTGTATTGTTGTGATTTTTTTCCTTCCTTTCTCTCTGAAAGAAGACAAATTGATGACCATCCACCATATCTCTTTCTGTCACCTGTCTTGCTTAGTTGCCACCCAGAGGGTTCTCTCTCTAGAGCAGTGTCTCCTATCATGAATTCTCCAGGCCTACTGCACGTCCATGTTTGGTACTTGATCCTTAGGAGGTATCTTATCCCTTTCACCCTTCCCGTGCTTATCTTCCCATGTAGTTTGTAATCACTTTTATTTCAAGTTCTAGGTGAGACAGCATCCTCTCTTGAAGGTTTAAAGCTCACTGGGTGTTTTGGCTGGATGTCACTTTTTGGAGCACTGCTCCAATCTGAGACAAAAGTCTTAGCTGCATCTGATGGAGTTGCTCAGGTTCATTTGTTGCCAGGCTGCTGCTGAGGATATTATTGTAGCTCTTGACTAAGGCAGTGGACAAAACTGTCCGTTCAGGTTTTTTGATTAAAACCTGAGACCCTAAACTTAAGTTTACCAAGGTTATGTGAACCTAGATCTGTAGGACATACTGTATTGTACATGGCAGTGGTAGACAGAAGGTCTTGGCTCAAAGGTGCCCTTTTGAGCACCTTTGAGCACAAAGATTAGCAGGGACCAACTTCTCCCATCTCCTCCAAAGAAGAAGCTGAAGGCTGGGGGGTTTTTTGTGAATACTGTTTGAATTAATATACATACACCACAAATGCTCAGCACGCCCCAGCATGAAGACTCAGCATAACTGGCATTATGGCATTTTAATAAAAAGTAGTGGTTATTTTTAATCTACAAGCAGGAGTTTATATTGCTGTGTGCTATGGGATGCCAAATTTCTTAACATTTTGTTGAATTAAACTTTACCCTTGCAAAGACTGACCTTTACAAGGGTACAGATCTGAAAAAGATTTTCTGTCCTTGAGATCTAACTCTTTCAAGCTTCTTGGGAGTTTTTTCTTCTCACTTATTGTTCTGGATTCTTTTAATTAAAAAAGCAAGATTAGTTCCTTGCTGTTCTCTGTTGGCGCACCCTATTCTATATTCTATCTACAATAAAATTATACTATTTAAATTCTGGTTTATGCAGCATCACTTTAGGTAGTTCCTTTTCAGAAATGAGAATTGTAGGGTTAGTTTTTTGTGGTATCTTTAAATGGGGGCACCCTTTGAAGATGAAGGTTCCCTTCTATCTTTTCCCAGATTGTAAGGTTCTATCTTCAGGCAAATTAATGGCTTCCAAGCCAAAGGTTGAATGGTCAGGTTGGTTTGAGGTTTTTTTCCTCTCACCATTGCAGAAAATGCGGAATTGCTGTTGCTGCTAGAAAACAGATAATCTTTTTCATGTATAGTTGCAAATTATTCATGTTCTTTTAATAACAATTGAAAAATCTATAAAGAGGGGAAATAGTTGCAGCAGGAATAACAGGGAAAGTTCACCAATCAAAATACTGCTCCCTCAGCATATTAATGTATCAGAAACTGGAGCGTTTCTTCTAGAAGCTGGGGAGTAGGCCGGAGAAATCTTTGCAGCAGATGCCCAAACGAAAGCAGAGCATCAGGGAACTTCCTTTTACTCTTCGTCAGATGTTGTAAGCAGTTGATGAAGCCTGAGAACAGCAGCAGTTGCAGTTTGTCCTCCCCAAGGAACTGTCATTCCTGTACAGGGTGGGTCAGAAATCGCCTGCTCATCCCTCGGTGAGTGAACGAGTCAGTGAATAGCACAGATCAACCTCTCGGTGACTTTGGAACCCGTCACTCATTTCAAACGGTACTTAAGTCTCAAAAAAAAGAATAAGAATCAAGACCTTAAAAGTTTAAGGAGAATAGTTGTTTGGAGGGTGAGATCCAGTTCAGTATCCTGCTGACAGAAAGATTGTGGAGTGGGCTGTGTTTTATATCCCAAGGAATCCACATTAAGGGGAGGAATGAGACACAGGACTCGCGTGGCCCAGCTGCAAGAAAAGCTTCAGTCAGGTCTCATGCCTTGGTACATACAAGATAATCCAGCCACACAATACAAAGGCAAAGGTAATCAGGCTTAATTCTGCTTCCCACAGAAGGTCTTACTCTATTTGTGACCATGTGTTCAGTTTTGCTTTCCCTGCGCTCAGCAATTTGGAGAATAAAATTGTTTTCCAGGCTAGGCACTGAGAAAGTTAGAATTCCTTATTATCAAAATCATAAGCAAGTAAACTCTGTATGCCCATGCTTACTCTTTACAACCATTTTTTTCTTCTGTCTCTTTTAGGGGGCTGTAAATTGATCTGCAGCCCAAAATACAGAAATTTATGTATTGATTATTGTATTTGCATAACCAACACAGTCATGAGTAAGAAGTGTTAAGAGCTTCAGTTCATTGAAAGAAAGAAAAACCTGAGTTTCTTTAATAGTATACTGCAGCCGAACGTGTGATCTTGGACCAATTGTGTGGTCCATGGCTACTTGTTGAAAGTTGATGTCATTTCAGTTACTGTGCTGAGAACTGCCAATTCCCAGTGCTTCCAGAAAATAGAAATTAACAGCTCAGGAGGAACTCTTATCTGCGTGTCACCTTTATGATCCTGTGCTTTACTGAGGACTGTTCATTTTATTGGACACATCAGTAAAGCATAAATGATTACATTGTGTAATTGAAGGGTGATGTCACATGCTTGACAGCTTTCAGTCACGTGTTCTGGTTTTTGGACCGTATAACTCTGATTTATTCACATTTCAGATGCTACAGAGCCTGTTTAATGCTTCATATACAAGAGAGTTTTGTTAAAAACCTCTCAAAATATAACTACTGTGTCACACAGACCAACAGTGTGGCCATAATAAGCAATGCCAAATTATTACTGTACACACTGGAAATGTGCTTCCTGAAGCCAATCCCATATAACTGCAGTTCCCAACTTACAATAAAGAAAAGCTGAGGAGTTTGGGCAGGAAAAAAACCCCTCCCTTCCCCCCACCCCCCAGTAAGAGCTTGCTGTACTTAGACCTTTCAGCTTCTCCTCAGGAAACCAGGTATTGGAGCTCCCTAACTTTTGGGGCAGATCCGTGCTGCCCTGAGTTGCACTAATTTTGAAGAAGCCCAGGATGGGGAGAACACGAAAGTGTCTTCAAAGTCTAACCAAATATTCCTGAGTGTTTTGCCAGTCAAAAGATGATTGGTTTTACGTTTTATATGTTCATGTGTCTGTTATTTGGATACCCATCCTCTTTAACATTGACTTAATAATGTCTTGATTTTAGAAATCCATTCTTTCCATGGGGTTTGTGTAAAAGAGTTTTTCACTGTGCAGAACCAGAGAGAGGTTCTGGTGAAGAATGCTGTTGCTCAAGTTTTCCAAAGATACAGCTTTACCATTTTTGTTCACTAACCCTTTTGTCCTCCTTGCAGGCTGTCTCCAAGTCAGCAGGGACAGTCTCTGCTGGTGAGCAAGGAAGCTCTGGTTGGGGTTTGGTGGTGGCACGTAGCCACCTCCTGAGCTGGGCGGCTGTGGTGGGCTCTGGGAAAATTCCATCACCATTTGGAAATAGCTCTGTGCTTGATTTCTTGGGTCTCCTTAACATAAGAGTCTGGGGCAGTAGCCATGAAGTCAATGAAATAACTAACAGAAGTGAGCTGAGGGTTAAATTAGGAATAAGATCAAGGCATGAAAACAATTCTGGTTCCAGAAAACAGCCAAAAAGTGCCTCCTCCCTAAATAACTAATATGAGATATCAAGATGCCCATTGTAATCACAGCTTCACT
This sequence comes from Scolopax mira, assembly GCA_004320125.1. Lineage (NCBI taxonomy): Eukaryota > Metazoa > Chordata > Aves > Charadriiformes > Scolopacidae > Scolopax > Scolopax mira. Next base: position 225,631 of record BJBW01000311.1, on the reverse strand, counting down.
GGGAGCTACATGTACATGACATGTTGCTTCATAATACATATATTGAAAAATTCATAATCCACAAAAGTTGCACTCTGATTCTCTTGTACCGTGTTCCTGAACATGCCTATGAGTATTAAAATAGAGTCTTAGGACAGAGATGCTGTAGCTTCAAATCAAATGTTGATAGTTTGAACTGCTTTGGTTTTTGAATGATGTTTCTTTAGACAAAAACATTTTTCAGTCATGCTGAAAGTCAGAGCCACATATTTGATAAGAAGGAAGAAGGAAAACTCAAGCTTGCTGTAATTACATTTTGGGTGTTAGTGACATTTGACAAGTTTGCCTATTGCAGATTAATGCCAAAAGTAAAGAGTGGGAGAAAAGGAGATGAAACAAGGATAGAAAACCCCCTCACAAAAGGAGGCAAAAGGTTAGCCATAAAAAAAAGAAAAGAAGAAAATAAAGAAACAAAAAACCTTTTCAAGTGGGAAAAAAAGCTCTGAGTGTTGATGAATGAACTGCCAGAGTTTCAGGAGTTCAGTTTGCTGAACATGCCCAGGATGGGAATGTGCACAGGAACTCTCCATCGCGGCTGAACCTGCAGCCCCCTATTAGAAATCCTGTGAAAACAAGTTTCTTCATGATGCTTGGATACCTCTGTTTCTGGCAGTTGTCCAGCAGCAGGAAACACCAAGGGAACAATGGTGACATATGTTATCTGTGTGCATGTTTCAGTGTATACCTACACTCAGTCCTTCCAAGTTTTTCGGTTTCCTTCATGTTTTGGGGGATCATTTGGCATTTGCCAGTGGAACAGGGGTCTTAGCAGGATGCATTGGTATTGAAACCCTATAATTAAACCTGTTTCACAGAACATATTCATTGTTCATGCTAGGAAAAGGAAGTGCTTCACAAAAATATATAGTTTTGTTAAAAAGGGGGGTTCCTTCCTATTATTTTCTTTGGTAGCTATTGTTTTATTAATCCTGCAATCTCTAGCCTTTGCGCAGACATTAACTGCCAGCTCTGGTTCCTGTGGTGGGGTGGGAACAGCCTGTGTGTGTGTAAAGGGCCTGAAGTCTCCATCCCTGCCCCACAAAGAGGAGAAAAGTCACAGCACAGAAACAATTTTTTCCTTCAGGACTGTGTTCTGTGGCAGAATGGTGAGGTTGGCCTGACTCAGGACTGTTTTCTCCCTCCTCTCTCTGTCTGTTCCTCAGGACAGACAGATGTATGAATAAGTATAAAAAGGGAGGAAGCAGAAGTTGAAGCAGATTCACACATGGAAGATTGTGTTGTCAGATGGTAAATGCAGTTAAATGTAAATAAAGCAGACTCTCTAATTATAATTTTGCTAATCCAGACAAAAATAGTTGGTCATTCCCAGTCAGAGAAAGGTTGAATAGTTTAGTAGTGAGCTTTCTCATCATCAGAAATTATTATTCTTATTACAAAATATTCCGTAGCAGCTTGCTGAGAGAGAGCTCGTAATGGCCCTTTCACTAGCAGTGTGATCAAATAAGTCTGGGGACTCAATATCCTTTTTTTTTCCTTTTTTTTTAAAAAATGTCCATTTATTTAGTCATGAGCATCTTTCTCAGTATTCAGCTTGAGGAAGGCAGCCTCGCAGGAGCTGAGGAGGTGAAGTGGAGGTAAAGGATGATTAGATTGCAGAGATGGAGAAGCATTCAGAGTAGATATACAAGACAAATGAGAACTCGGTTTTCATTTCCATCTTGGAGACAAACCTCTGGTATTCTCAAGGACAGCTCTCTCCTTCACATTATTTCCCTTTCTGTAACAGATGGATAAACAGTACCTTCCTGTGGTGTTACTCGGGCAAGTGATCATAGAAGACCAGCTGTTAAGTCCCAAAGGCGATCTGGAGATAGTCCGGTATCCCTTGTCCTACTGGTGTTGCTGGTCAGAGCAGCAGATGTCAGAGGCGTGAGCGGGGGCTGTGAACTGTTCCCAGGACTCCTTCAGGCCATAATTCAAAATCTCCCCACCACGTTTATACAAATAGGCTGAATTTCCACCAGCCTCACTAGTAGTGACTGTAAATTGATGGCATCCTCAGGTCTCCTAGGAGCTAGGAAAACAACAAGAATGTGATGGAAGTATAACTTCCTTGCCTCCTCTGGGATGCTGTGGACAAGACTTTTTAGTGTTCCTGGACAGGATATTGTCACAACAAGTCAATAGAGGATTTTAAGGCTGGAATCTGAGACATACTGAAAATAAAACCTGATTTCATTGGAGTTTGAGTGTCTCTGCTCAGGCAAAAAAAAATCCAAAAAGGGTTTTTTCTAAAATGTATCTAAGGGGAGGCTCATCAAATACACCTCACTTCAGTCTAACTAAAGGCTTTGGGGAAAAGGAAGTTGGACATAAAGCTATAAGCGCAAAAACCGTCCAGATTAAACAGAGAATTAAGGATCATCCTTTTTCACAGTGAGAATCATTAGATCATTTGTTGGAAATGTGATTGAAGTAAAGGATATTATGTTCACTGGAAAGATGGTTGACTTTATTTCTGGGTTTGAAAGCAATAGTGGACATTGTGATAGATGAGGAACACTCAACTGAGAAGATGAGAGGACATATGTTTTGTAGAAGTCACTTTTTCTTTGCCAGAATTTCTGACCTTCATGTAAAATTCTAAGGTACTTCACTTGAAAACTGGGGATTACAGGAGTAATTGCAATTTATGAATTTACAGTACACTATGATACCCTCTGGACCATAGGGAGGGGACTATTTGCATTAATTGTTTCCTGCTTTTTTAGTATTTCATAATCCCATTTGAAAATGTGTCTTCTTAAAAAAATGTATTTTGAAATACAAATTTATTTAGAGAAAACCTTCCCCTGAACATTAATCAAATTTATTGCCAGTTCAAGATAATTAACCATCTCACAGTTCCTTCATGACAACGATGAAGTCAGCAACTAAAGGTAGAAGAGAAATTTTTTTTTAGGTGGTTGAGGTAGAGTGCTTTATACTGCCTATTCTGTGCCCACAAATTACATTTAGCATTAGAGTATATATTTAAAAGGGCACACTGAGATGCTTATGTGCTGTCTCTACTAGAAAAAACTTGTAGTGAAGAGTGTATTTCAGCATGGATAATGTAAAGGAGGGATGGTGATAATGCTTGTTGCAAGAAATTTCCTAAGCTCAAGAATTTAAGAAATTGTGATCTCCTTTGTTGTTCAAAGCAGATAGGAAGTAAAAATAAATGAGTGATGTCTTTGAAATTCCATTCAAAGTTAGTTATTTTGTAGGACATCTCTGTATCAGGCAAAATCATCTAGTCTCGCTTTGGACTGTGGAAGTATATGTTAGCAAATAAATTTTGTTAGCAGCAGGAAGAAAGATCTCGTTCATTATCTAGACAAACATAAATGAAGCTTGTTAATATTAACTGAATTCATTAGTTATTATACAGAGCTTGGGTTTTTTTAATGTGCTTTTGATTTACTTTTTCCAAACTAGCTTTTGCTTAACTAGCTTCAGTAATGGGACTAAATGCATTTATAGAATGTTCTGTATGTGCTGAGCGCTTCACCTCAGTGACTTACCCAATACCTACCCCAGGGGAGTGAGAAGAGCCCTCGGTGAGGAGTCCGTTCTTCCTTAGCACCACCTCTGTTGGCTGCTTTGGGGCTGGGTTGGTGTGTGGAGGGGGAGCGGGGTGCCTTCTCCCTGGAGCCCCATCAGGCAGCTGGGCGACCCATTGGCCAGGCTGAAATGCATCAGAGCTTGGGATAAGGCCCTTTGCTCATGTTTGAGAGGGACCTCGAGCCAATTCACAGCCATCCCAGGGCCAGAGGTTAACTCCAGCTGACAGTCCTTTGCTTCTTCAGAGGTTATAGAACAGCAAAGAAATTGGTGCTCTCTCTTTCTTGCAACCTTTAATCAAGGCGACTTTCATGTTAATTGATCCCGTGTGAGGAAGCTGAGCTTTGGGAGCTGTGCCCTGGCAGACAGGTCCTGCCTTGCACAAGAGTCACTGCTGGAGCAGTTACTGATTACAGGGGTGGGAAAACAGAGCCTGAAATGTCATACCATTTTTAAATCGCTGCAATTGGTAATACAACATTTAGGATATTTTAGCTGACAGATTAGATTGCAATGTAATGCAAGCTGGGTAGTACTTGAAGGTAGACTAATTTAACCTTCAACAGCAGAGCTCATTAATTCGTGTTGGATCCAAGATGTTACAGCTGTGGTGTATCTACTGAAGTAGATTTTATCATCTTGTGCTATTTTGTGTTGTCACTCTTCTTGTTCACAGCAGAACCTGAGTTAGTTAAGATTTGAATTAGACATAACAGAAGTAGAATGATGAACTTGTCAATTACATTTCCTACGCACCGTACCTTCAAAGGCTTCAGTTGTGATTGTGTTTTATTAGGTGTGCTCTGACCAATTCTTGCTAGAAGGAAATGCAAAGCAAAGTTGACCTGTGCCTTCTTGCTTCGGTGGTTTCTAATGGCTGTGTCAAATACTTCTATCTAAAACTAATTGCGTCTTCCATTTATTAGAAAGAAAGAGAAATAAAGCATCCTTAGAAATAGGCACTCTGCTCACTGGTTCCGTTGTTTTCTGGGCCTGGTTGGGAGGAAGGTTCTTTGTTTCATTTTTTTCAGCAAAGCACGGGAAATTGTTTTAATTTTCACAATGACTGGAGGTAGGATATAGCATCTGCGTAACAGTTACGGAGACGCTGAGTGCTTAAATGCTAATTCATTGCCTGAACCACATAGCCCTAAAAAACCTAGACTGATTTCAAAGGACATTTGATCCTAGATCTATTATCTAAAAATGAAATGGAAGCCAGCTCTAATATGGTTAAGAGATTGGTGATGGAAAAAAGTAATGTGTAGAAGTTTTTTTTAAGTTCAAATCATGATTAATAAAATGAAGCATATTAGCAGACATTAGCAGAGGTTCCCTCAATTACTTAAAAATTGTGATGCTAAGCCCTGCCTAATCTTTTAAAGTTCCTAACAAGGCATAAATGTTTCATAGGAGCAGGCAGGTTTTCCTACAAGCATTTAATATGGTTATAGTTTGTTACTACGAGCCTTCAAACGCATTCAGCACTTTCAACCTTTCCAGTTGTCTGCAGATGGCCCACAACAAAGTTTTATCTTCTGCCCAACTGAGTGACTCACTGATTGCTTCTTAAAAAATTATAATCAGCAACTTTTTTCTGAGAAGCGTTTCATGTTTCAAATAAATCAGTTCCTGAAACAAGCTCTGATATCTCTCAGGCATGCTTTCTTCATGTCAGTGAGGATCACTTGCGGTTTGCATCTCTTTGAACTCTTACTTTGATAAAATTGCATTCGGCATTTATCATTCTTCCATCAGAGTCAAGTTACTTTTTAATTTAGATTTTTAATATTACCTAAGTGTTAAGATCCATCTAAATAGCATCAATTATTCCATCAGAATATGGAAGATTTTCATGGACAGAAAATTTTCTTGTTTTTACCTCATATTAATGTTATGAAGTTAAATTTGTTAATATTTATAACACATTTTGATCTTAGAGTCACTTTAGATGTTTTCACTCGTAATCTCTTTGATGGGGAGATAGAGGAATACTATTAAAGGTCAATTTTAGTCCTTTTTAATGTCCATAGGATCCCTCTATGGTTAGGGTAGAGGAAGAGAAATTCTAGGAAAGGTTCAGAGCCCTTTGAGTGAGGTTCCTGCTTTGGCATCTACCTGTGAGAAAGCTCTCTCCCTTGGCTGCATCAGCACCTTCATCTTCCTGAGCATCTCTTGTCTTCTGTATTTGTATAGTACCCAAACAAAAAGTCCTAATCCTCACTGAGGCATTTAGCACCATTAACTATTAAACAATCATAAACTTGTAGGAGCCATATAAGTTCTGATTTGTTAAAGCAAAGGGGAAAATAGTTTTCCTGTGTTGGACCACAAGGTGTAGCAGAGAAAGCAACGTTGATATCAATTCCTGTGTGCTGCTTTGATTCCAGTGGGAGGGATTGGCTTTACAGCTCCTGAGGACATGAAGTCATGCTCCATGTGAGCAGATCCTGGCCTTAGTTGGTCAGAATGGGACTCTTCTCCAGCACAGCTGGATTAAAACAAAAAATGCATAGTGTGATAATGCTGCCATGCTACACTTAAATAAATCAGCTTCTCTTCTAGATGTCAGTTGCTACGTAAGAGCAGAATATCATTTATAAAGAAAAGTCCTCATATGCCATAGCATGCTTTATATAGCAATTTTAATCGATACTATTAGTGTTGTTACTGTGTTGTTTTGTCATAGTAACCTTCTCTGAAACTATCCACAGTCAATTTTATATTTTGAGAAATAAACCCATTTCTTTTATCGCAGCTGACAGCGCTCTGTTTTTACGTTCCACTTAAATAGAATTCCTTTAACCCACCTGCAACAAATAGGCACAAAAGGGTCTGCTTACATACATGAGTATTGATTTGGGCAGCCTGAAGAGGATGTAGGTGTTTTATTTAGGTTACCAGTGCAGATGTTATATTGTTTTCTGAAGGACTCAAAATCCCATTAAATATATTTTTTTTCCTAGTGTGCACTGCTAAAACCTATGCAGATTGTGGACAGGGTTTCAACTAGGACAGCTAGTTTTTCATCTTGCAAATTCTGGACTCAAATGTTGGTAAAGCATAACTGAAAATTTATCCAGTATGTTCATTCAGTCCCAATTGGACCTCCATTCCTCTCACCGAGCTTCCATAGAAGCTGACACAACTGCCAACATTATCTAAAGGGGAATTTGGGTGGAGGTGCAGTGGCAGAGTGCTGTGGGAAAGCTTGCACAATACCTGGCCCGTGCTATGCTTAGACTGAGCTATTGATACTAATTCTTGAGATTCGGGGGCTCAAATAGGGGAAAACTTAAAAAATTAATAACTTGGTTTGTGAGAACAGACTTCCATAACTTTCTCACGATTCTAGGTTGGAGTTAGGAAGTATTCACTTTGGAGGCTGGATTAATGCAGTGTATCAGAAATGCCCCTTCTGTTTTCCTTTCTCTATCACAATTCCAATGCTGAATTGTCAAGTAGCTTTTTTTGCTTCCCTCCTAGGGCTGCATGCATTAAAAAAAATACTGAAAACCAATTAATTTGTCTAATTTACATGAAAAAGTGCAGAAGATGTCTTTTTTTTTTCCATAATTAACTATATTTTGCAATTCATTAAAATTCTGCAGCCCTTTACATAATGGAGGCCTATTCACTGCATAGGAGATAAGTGCTTAATTCCAAAAGGGGCAGACGGAGAAGGCAGAAAGGAAGTGGAGGAGGGCAAGATTAACATTTTATACATTACTTATGCATATTCATGAGGGAAAACGAAGCCCTGCCAATTCATGTTGGCTTTAAGTTTATTTTGTGGGGTATTCACGACACTTACCTCAACAAATAGTTCATGTGGATTTTTCCTGGTTTTAATTGAGCAGGAACATAGTGGCAGGCTTTTTAATGACCCTGAAGTACATAGAGCAGGCAAGGAGCAGATGGAGGTTGTGTGTCAGGGCATGGGGTGTTCCCCAGTGCTGCACTCTGTGTGGTACCACCAGCAGGTGAAAACAGGGAGAGCAGCTGGGGACCCTGGAACCTGCAGACAGAGCCCAGAAATTCCCTCAAAACAGACTGTTAAATTAATTTATTAGCTACTTTTGAAGCTTCCTTCATCTTGTAGTGCAACAAGCTACTTTAGAAAGTCACCAGTGCGATTTTTTCACTATATCTAGTTGTTCATAATTTTTTATTTTCTCTGGAAAGCCAGACCAGTAGTAGGCAACACCATATGTTACGTATATGTTCTGACCAAAGGAAAGGGACCTCTCGGCTGCATCTTGGGTTGGAGGTGTCCCCAAGAAGGAGGGGGAACTGGCAGCTTGCTGCTGGTCTGCCTCAATACTGCGGGAGGTTGGTAACATGGGGCAGCTCACCCAGATCTTGCCAAACTGCTGGGTTTCAGTCCAAGCTTGTTGAACAATATATTTTTAATTTCCTTGGGTCTTTGCAGACAGCAATGACCGTCTCTGCTGGAAGTCTATTTTTTTGTCCCCTCATAGTAGAGGCTGCTCCTCAGCCCCTTCTGCAACAAGGTGGCCTTCCTGAGTACTGCTATTGCAGTCACTTGGAATTTAAAGTTTCCCTCCAGGGATAAGAACCAGGGCAAACAAAGATAGGGGTTGATACAGGTTGTTAGGGACAGCCTTTTGTTTTGGGGTTTTTTTCCTTTACTTTTGTTGCACAAGAAATTTGTAGATTTAGACTAACTGATAAGTGCCTAAAAATTTTTCTCACTGGTGTTTACGTGGTCTTTGGGATTAGATCAGTCCACTGTGCAGCTTGTGGCTTTTTCACCAAAAGAGCATCATCCACGTCCTCTCAAACCCAGCAGCTGGGTGAGCCCCAACAGCGATCCATGCCAAATGTTTGCCCAGCGTCTCCATCCTGGCTCTGTCTCTCATATTTCTCATTAAAGACTTTTTCTTTTATAACTTAGTCCTTTTGTCAGATGAGCCTCAAATGTGCTCATCAGCTGGTTGATATCCCCACCAAGTGGCTTGTTGCTTGTTCCCGGCTGAGTCCGCAGAATGCGTTTCCTCACCCTGGCAGGCCCAGCTCAAATGTTGTTGAGCATTTATTTGGCTGTCCTTATGTCTTTGGAGCAGTTTATAAGCAGAAGCAGGTTAAAGGATAAACTGAGATGCGGATAGTATGTAATAAAAATGATGTAGCTATTTACATACTTTGCAGAATTTATATCTATGTTTGAAAGAAAGTGCCAATACAAAAATCCAAGCAATATTAAAGAGAGAATAGAGTTGTTTTGATGACAGGGATTGTAATTCTAATTGGCATTCACTTACAGTATCATAGAATCATAGAATTGTCTAGGTTGGAAAGGACCTTAAAGATCATCCAGTCCAACCATCAACCTAACCCTGACAAAAATCACTAAAACATATTCCTAAGGACTACATCAACCCATCTTTTGAACACCTCCAGGGATGGTGCCTCAACACTTCCCTGGGCAGCCCATTCCAATGCCTCTCTACACCCCCCCTTTAGGTAGTTATAAGGTCTCCCCTCAGCCTCCTCTTCCTCAAACTAAACAACCCCAGCTCCCTCAGCCTCTCCTCATAAGTTTTACTCTCCAGACCCCTCCCCAGCTTTGTTGCCCTTCTCTGGACCCGCTCCAGCAAACTTAAAAGTGCGATTTAAAGCCACACTTTAAAAAAAAAGCTGATATCTAATGCTGGAGTTCCAACTCCAGACTGTATCTTATAAAATTGTCTTAAGAATGTCACACTCTAGATACTTCTACAGAGTATTTAGTATGCATTTCACATTTTAGACTATGTCAACCTGGAGATTATGCTTTTTTAAAATTAATCCTATATTTTGCTGTGTGTTTATATGTGTGTGTGTTTACATATGTGTATATATACCTGTGTAGGAGGTGGCTGGAATAAGGGAAAGATGAAAGGAAGAGGTAAAATGGGAGAGGGGAAATTAAATACAGAAAGCTCCAACCAGGTGTAAATAGCAAAGCATTTATATCCCTTCAGCTGGCTTTGGTGCAGGGGGAGTCTTGAAATCTGGCTGGGGAGAGAGAGTTCCTTTAGACCAAGTCACACCGTTTACTTTGGCTGCTACATTCATTTCCCCTCACATCTGTTTCATTTCATCTGGAGTTCAGGAGGAGAGCCAGTGCTATAGATGCAACTTTGGAAGCCACTAATTTAATTGAGCTCTCTTTTTTTTTTATTATTTTTTCCCTGCATCTAAGGTTTCTGAATGCCAAAACTTGAAGCACTAACATAAAAAAGAAATGTGTTTGAAACAATTCTTTTTTCACAAATCTTTCCCAAATTTTACAAGTTCAGACTATCACCCCAAAATAAATCATAAAGCTGCTTATTACTGTCTGCCTCGCAGCTTGTACGGGCACGATCACACGCAATAAGAAGAGCACAGGTCTTTGTCACTAATACAAAATGCTGTAATCTAAAACATCCCTTGAGGCATCTGGGTTCAAAGGGATCAATAGATAACTAGGAATGAGCCTGATCTACAAAAGTTCTGATCTGGAAATTAGAAGTCTGCTAAAGAACGGTAGTGCATTGCAAGGACAGTAATTAACAGCAGCAGCCTGTGCCCTGGGTCTCAGCTCCAGCGATGGTCGGGGCTGTGGGGCTTTCTCTGAGGAACCTTCAGAGCCGACACAACTGGCCATGGCACCTTAGGTCCCCACTGCTCCCCCACACGGCCCCGGGCACTTCCCACCAGGGCAGAGCCTGCTGAATGTGTCACTCTGCTCTGATTCCTAAGGTGACAGAACAGGCCACCTCGGGACTAACAGCAGCACCTACAGGGGCTTGAAGCCTCCCTGATGGACATTGGAGCTACCAGTTTAATGTTTATTGCTAGGTTGATTTTGTCCTTTTTTGCATAAAGATAATTTGGGGATTTGGGAGGTTTACCTCACCTTTTTTTTTTTTTTTTTAACGATGCACAAACCCTTGGGAGGTAATTCCTAAATTGGAAATTTAGAGAGAATGTGCAGAGTGGTAGCGTGGTCCTGGATATAAGCTTTCTTGTTTAACTTGTGCTTGCTCAGCTGGCTAATGAGTGGAGTTTCCTATAAGCATGCTGAAAATCAAATTATACGGTCAGTTTTGGTTGGAAGCACTGCAAGTGCTAATGACAGAATTCTGTATTTCAGAAAATGAGGTTCAGTCTCCCCACCATTGCCACGCTTGGACAAGTTACTTGCTCTCAGGCTCTCAGCTGAAAAATAGGGTTTCTTATCTGATAGTGCATCATGAGGAAAAACTAGTAATCACTGTGAGGAGATTTGTTGCTCCAGCGATGGAGCTGAGCCGCTGCCTAAGACAGGCTGTGAAACCAGTTACGTTGTGAGCACTTCAGCTGCAGGACACACTAACACTGAAGCACAAGTCCCCTTGCTTTGAGGCAGTTAATTCCCCTCCTTTAAGAGCAAACTCTTCTCTCCCAGTTATTCCTCTTGGGACTTCCTCACCTATGGGTGACATGAGAAGCCCGAACACTTCCTCCTGCTGCTCCAATGCTTTCCTTGGCCAGCAGCTGGCAATGGAGAATATCCAGAAGCTGACCCTCCTCTGCACAACAGGTAGACAAAGCGGTGTGATGAGGAAGCAAGGCCTTTTCTTTCTTTTACTCCATGAACAACCCAAGAAAAGTTGTGACAGCTGAACCACGGGGGCTGGAAGGCACTGTTAGTCACAGGCAGAGATGCACTTAAGAAAAGCAATCCATCTTCAGATGACACCGTGGCTTCCTGCAGGCTGAGTGAGTCTGCCATCAGGATCATAGATCTAAACTTCCAGCGCTGTGCTTTGCTAAACCAAAGGCTAAATATTTGAAGCACACTCTGAGCAGAGAGAGCACATTGGTGGAAAGAGCCAAATAGATGAAGATGTGTCACCTGTTTCTCAGGGAGAAGAGGCCAAAGTGACCTAGAAAGATGGGATTTGCTGCAGGTAGAAGCAAGGTGTCAGGAGGGAACCAGAAAGGCACCTTCCCCAGAGCAGGGCAGGGGAGAGTAAGCCCCAGATCCCGGGTTCTATGCAGATCCTGTGTGCTTCCCTGAGCAGGATTTATTTGGTGCTCACTGGTTAGCTCCATCATGAAATATTAAAGAGATATTGACTTGAATTGAGAAGTGCATCAAGATTTATTGAGCTGAGAGATAAATACGGACTGAGGCAAAAACAAACTAATACTTCCTACAAGGGACCATTTGACCACTGTAATATTTAGTACGTGCGTTGCTGTTTTTATTTGGTATATATTCACAGTTCAGTGACCTAAGAACACTTTAAGGGTGGAAGTTATGTATATTTTTTATATATAAAAATAAGGGCTTGTAAAGAAAAAAAAGGTAAGGGGCTAGGGTGAATATTGCAGTGGGAAGAAGCAATACAGCAGTCACTAGTGCACAAAAAAACCCCTCATAAATGTGAAAATAGTGAGCAGAGAAAGAGACCCTTATAACCATTTCTCCTAAACTGGAGAATCTCTAAGAAGCTTTTATTTGCTTTGTGGGAACGGGGCTAGATTTCCAGACCTCGGCTGGTACAGCCTTTGGGCTATCCTGCTGCCCCACCGTAAATCACTGCAGCAGCCACAGAGTGTGGTGCATGGAGAAATCTGGGGAACGTGAGGGAGAAGCCAGGCTTTCAGGAATGCCTGGTCAAGCCCTGCTAGTTTTGCTGCATTGGTAAGATTGTGACAGAACTTTCACAGCAGCAAGGAGCTAATCTGATCTCTCATGCATGGTATGATGGATATTGAGGTTATTCCTCGAATAAATTGTAATGGTAATTTGTTATTAAGGGAATGATTACAAGGGTATCTGTTTAGTTTTCATTCCATTCCCAGCTCAGGTAATTGCATATTCCTGAAAACATATTTTAAAACACTGTTTGAAAGGACAGGTATAATTTTTATTTGTATTGGTTTTTCCAGGGGGTTTAATATTGCTAAATGAGAGTGCGATTCTCTGAAGTTCCACATAAGCAGCTCATTTCCAGCCCATGTATGAATACCTATGAAATATGACATATTTACTTTTAGAGAAGGACAGTGCTTCAGTAGGTCCTGTATCATCACATAGTTCTCCCTGTCCTAGATACTGAACTCAAGGGTCTTTGTTCTGTCAGATTTGCTTAATATCCTGGTGATTTATAATAGACATATTCTTGATTTGGGGTTTTGTTATTTGCTATAGGGCAGATATTTTCAGCTTGATGGTGGTGTCTTCACCTGCTGCGATTAATATATATTATTTTTAGAAAAAAGCCATGTGTTCTAATGTAGATATCAGGGGATTTTATCTAATGAAATGCAGTTGTGGCCGTGGATCTGCATTTATGATCTTGGCTGTTTAATATGCATTAAGGTCACACACCAGCATTTCCTTAATTTTAAACACTCTTAGAGCATGTCCAAAAATGTAAGATAACTTTTGCGCTGATAAATGTGCAGTACCTTTTAGAGCAAACCCATTCAATATCGCCATAGTAAGAGGGTGTCAGCATTTCCCTTCCAGCCTCCTTCACTGAGTGACTTAGAATTCAACTGTAAAATCTTGTTGAAAGCAGAAATTAAATGGACCAGGTGCTAACACAATTTGAGGGGGTTACTCCTCATCAGCTGTTCCATTTAAGTGGAGTAGATTTTTGCACGAAATACAACTTTCATTCCTGCAGATACTGATAAAAACAACAGCTTCTTCTTGTAAGCCTTCAAAAGCCAGTAGCCTTCTTCAGTCATCAAGTGCTAGTGCTCGCCTTGTAGGGCATTTTCATGGATCTGACTCCTTGGGCGTGTTGCTTTTCCATGTTGGGCTCAATTTGGATGAGCTTTGTGTGGCAACGTCGTGGCTACTCGATAGGGAGTCTGAGTGATGAAGAGAGCACAGAGCCTTTGCTTCAGACAGCAAAGACCCCAGCACCTGATGCCATCTACTCCCCCTACACCTCCATACCCTGCTCTCGTCTCTGTGAGAGCTGTCACCAGCAGGGTTGGAGTCTGGGGTTGGGACTCCCCAAATTCTGTCTTGGGAAGAAAAGAGCAAAAGGGTAGCAGCTGCACGATAAGAGGCAGGTTTGCAAAGGATCACTTCTCCTAAGCCTGCCAGTGACTGGAGATGTGGTGGGATGTGACATCCCAAAGGAGAGGCAGCTTGTGCATCACCGTGGTTCAGGACTTCGCTTTACATTTCCACATCCAGAGGCATCTCCTTGTCTTGAAAGACCTTAGAAAAAATTTTACTCTAGTCAATTTTGAGTCTTTATTCATTCTGGCCACATGCTTCAAGTGATACATGTTCCCAAGTGCTTTGCTGCCGCAACAAGTGTGTCTGTAACATCATTTTGTACACTCTCTAGGGCAGGAAACCTCATTTCCTTGATTTCATGCAGCTTTGTGCATATTTATGGATAACCAGTTAATGATTCATAAAGATGAACCACTTTGCTTCTTTTGAAAATATCATTACCTATTTTGATAATAAAAATAGCCACATAAACTGTATTTTATGTTGAAAGAAAGAGAATTCCTTTCCCTGCCGTCCCTTTATCTCAGGTGTGCTCGGTAATTGCAACTGTGAAGAATTTGCCTTAGGAAGATTTCCCATAAATCTAATTAAAATAGACTTGTATTTTTTTGAAGCGGTGATTCAACAATGCGTGCGGTATAAGCACCGTCTGTCAGGCAACAGGAACGGCCTGAAAGTTCAATATGGAAGAGAAAGCTGAGCAGCACAAATGAAAGCCTTTAATCCCTCTTGGAAAAGGCATCATCTTACAGGTTAGTGTAGTAAGTGGACAGTTTGCACCATAATTGCAAATGGGCGTAGTGAGCTTTGAGGCTTAGAAATGCTCCCCTCAGCACCATTGATCCAAAGTAAGAGCGTTGGTTCTCAGCACAATTAATTCATACACTTGAATGTGCTCTGCATGTTTGAACCTGCCTTTAGCTTTTCCCTGGCTGCTAACACACACGTGCAGTGCAGCTGAGTACGGGAAAATTCGTAACCACTTACCCGTTTCCTCTGCTCTGCCATGAAGTCCTGGGCGAGGAGGTATTTTCTCCAAGCGGAAGGACGAAAGCGCTCGGTCTCGCTTTAGTGCCATATTTTGCACTTAGTATTGAAGTCTGACAAATAAGCGGTGATTTAGAATTCCTCTCCACTTCCTGCTACAGCTTGCTCTATAAATCAGATGGATAGGACCACAAATGGGGTAAAGAGAAACGGCGCTTGAGAGTCATATAGTGATACGCAATGGGGGAATAAGTGTCACCAATCTAGTGCTCATTTTTAATGTTTAGTTACATTCTAATGGAGTCTAGTGGAAATAAAAAATCACATTAATATTCAGTCAGCAGCTGTGAAAGATGCCTCTTGAACTATGTAATACTTAAAATTTTACTGGCAAAATAGAATCAGTGTAAAACTTACTGAGTAGCTAAAGTTTTTCAACCATTTAAGTAATGTCATACCATAATCAAGAGGATGCTGAATGATCTTAAATGAAGAGTGTGCTGGTTTTGCTTAAGAAATAATTTAGTAGTCCAGAGGCTTTGGGTTAGCTTCAAAAAATATTCAGTGTGTTCAGGCCCAAATTTCGCACTCCCTTATAGAGCAATCCTCTGGAAAATATAGAATGAGAAGAAGTGGTATTTTGCTGTATGTAGAGATTGTCCTGAATGGAACATAAAATTCAGAAGAATGATGAATGCATATCTTTGCTGTGGAATAGACTCCCTTTAAGAACTCAGAAAGAATTATCACTCTTTATTAAATTATTCCCTGAGATTATTTTTTTTTAGGAGTACTCTAAAAAGAATTTTTATCATATGGGGGAGTCAACAGGTTTGGAGATGGGTAGAGACAGATACTCAGTGAAATCAGTATAGCTGTACTCATATCAGGAAAGGAGGAACTGCACTGAGTCTCGCGTCCATCTTAATCTATCACCTTAGAAAGAAGGAAGCCCTGATTTTGTGTCAGAGGAATGATTCAAATGGAGAGTCATCACCATCAGGCTTATTCTGGGCTCCTCATGAGCAGCTGTGATGTATCGTGCTCACCTTCCTCACCCAGAGACATCACAGCCATTTTTCCCAGCTACTGACACTGCTGCACAAAAAACCCCACGGCCTTACTGTTAAGATTACTGTGAATTGGTTCAGATGCAAGGGATCAACCATGTGCATCTGCAGAGAGTTAGAATTGTAAAAGTATGCACAGAAGAAGGAGGGGTGAGAAATTCAACAGCTTTGCATAACAACCTTGCATGCAGTGAATATCTCTCCAGCTTTGTTTTTGTTGGATCAGGACATCGGTTTCCTGAAGCTACTTAGGATAACTACTGCTTTGTGTAAGGAAGAACATCAGGATTAGTTCCTAAAAATAAAATCTGATTAGATTGAGCATATTAATAATAAGGAAAGAGGAAAGCAACAGGAAAGTAAAAGAAAACCTATGTAATAGCATATCAAAAATATTAAATCTTCTCAGTTGGTTGAGGACTGTTCATGGTAATTGGCAAAACTATATACAATATATTGTTTGTGTGCTTTCCCTCCCACCCCCCCACCCCCCCCTCTCATTCATCAAATTGCCTGTTCGGGCTTCAAATAAATAATTGTAATAAAAAAGCTAAGGCAGATCCTTAAAAACTGAATGAGTCTTTCAGACTCACAAAAGCTTGAAGTGCTGGAATTTTTTTCCCTGAAAGGGCTAAACATTAAGATCATGAACAAATCATTTTGTCCAGCTCGTGTGAGCTTCAAACGCACAGCTGCATACATCCAGGGAAGTGACATATCTTCAAAGAATATAGCCAGCCTGAACGATGAAGATCAGGCTGCCAGCCTGCCCTGCACAAATCTACATCAGTGCTTACGCTATCAGTCAGGCATTTCCTGTACTCCCATGGGTTGGGGTTTTTTTAATGTGAACTATCAAGGGTTACAAATGGCCAGTTTTTGTTGCATTTCCTCCCAGCTCCCAGCTGTGTGTTCTGTAAGCAGGACTGAGGCATATCCAAAGTGCTCTCCCGGGCTGCTAACACCCCCTTAGTGGGAGTTCTTTGCAGGATCAACAGGACCAAATATGAAGCAGCAATGCTTAAAGATTGGAAAGAACTCTGTAGGAGGTACCCACTGTGTGTTTGACGTGTTGGTAGCCAAGTGTTTGAGTGTCTCCTCTGTGGTGGCAGCAGGTGCTGCAGGCTCTGCTCCCAACATGGAAGCAGCCTGGCCACAGCAGCATGGCCAACTGGCCCCGTCCCACCAGCCCACCTGGGGCTCTGCCTGCAGTGCCTGCAAGAGAGGAAGCTCCCAAACTTTGTGCCAAACCTTCCCTCTCAGAATAACAGCTGCACAAAGGCTGAGGGATGGAGTGATACAGTTTGACAGATACAGGTGCATGCATTCACATGCAGGTGTCTGAGAGCCGTATTATTCAAAAACCTATTGGAGGTGTAGGACTCCAACCTGCAGTTCCCTCGTGGTGGTCATCTCTACCCAGTATGGCCAGTCCATGCTGGCCTTAGAGTCCCACAATGGGATGAAATCCCTCGACCAGATCAGATTGCTGGGAGAGCAGCAGGTTAATGAAAGGGAAGAAAGTGACCCCCCAGATGAACTTCCAAAGCCCTGCTGTCATCCCTCTGAAGCCCCACTGATCTCTCTAGCCCCGAGTCTGAGCCCCTTGAAGCTCTGTTACACCTCCAAGTCTATCCTTTCTCCCACAGTGCTACCCACCATACTGCAATTCAACTTCACAAGGACTGAATGAAGTCCTTTGCCTGTTGTCCCTGGGATGACAAACCACACTCTGCCTACAGTGCCCAGAAGCAGTGGGAGCTTCACTTTCTGACTCTGCTTTTGACCACTGCCAGGGACAGGATGCTGGGCTTGGGGAACTAACCTCAAGCTGTATTGCTGCTTTCATGGCACACTGATCATTTTGATCCCGAGCCAGCTATCCAGCCATTCACTCTGGCTCTGAGGATTGTACTACATTATCATACGATTTGATATTCACACAGGACAGATGCAATACTGCAAGTATAAATCAAGAGGGAACAATTCTCTTTTGGAAGGTTGCATCATGTGGTGCTTTGTGTTCAGCTTCTGGCTTGAAAACTTTGGTGTGTTTATTATGTTATCATGTGCCGGTGCCTTTTCTTTCCTTTTTGTGCTTGACAGTTTCAGCATTCAAATATTTTTCCTATTTTATCTATCTTCTATTATTTATCTATCTTCTGTTTTATCTATCTTCTCTACTTGGGACTAAAACCTAGTCCTGCAAAGGTGGCTTCCTGCTGCTGGACAGCAAGTGGGGACTGTGTCAGGGAGGCATTTTGTTGGTGTGCCTGTGTAATTCTGTGTTTCCTTCATCAAGCCCTTCCTCCTGCAGTGGCATGGAGGGCAGAGAGTGCCTTATAAAGATTGAGGTGAATGGGAACAGAATAGAAGGGCCTGGGCTGTAGCAGCAATGTGGACTGGGCCATTGCCAAAGTTAGCATGGTTCTGGGTTTATGGGAAGGAAGAGGGAGAGAAGAAATTTCAGGACACGGGGAAGAAGTCCAGTGAATTTCTCTGAATTGTCCAACACAGGAGTTGTAAGAGAGAGGGAAAAAAATCATCTTCTCTCTACCAGAGACACTCTCTTGACCTGCACAAAATGACTGCTGCTCTCAGATACTGGTGGGGACAGCAGCCAATAGTGTCATGCAGCGCTCTGGTTTCTTGCAGAACAAGGTAAAGGATTAATGCTATTGACTCCTGTATCACACATGTAAAGATTAATGCTGTAATAAGAAAGGAAATGCTTGTGTAGGTAATTCAGTGAGCAATAACCTATCTCTTGCCTTGCATTTTTGTCCCCTGAGAGCATTTCTTCCTTACATTTGGGTTTTGTTTTCTGATTAAGTCTCTTACTAGTCTGTGCTGTAGAACTGGGGCACGTTTTTTAGACAAATATGCACAGTATGTTTCAGAATTAGTTAACAGCTTGACTAAATCCTCCAAGAGCTGTGCACAGCCAGTGAATTAATGTTCTTAATTGCACAAATAAATAGAGCAGAAGTTTGGTTTAAAGATTAAGAATGTAAATGATAGGAAACAGTAGGTATGTCCATCTCTTTCTTTTTAATGGGTTCTTGCGTACCCCCCTAGATGTCTATGCACGATATTTGCTATAATGTTGCTCATTTTCCAAGTTTGTGTAATCAAGTTTAATCATTAGGATTGAATAGAGTGTGATGTTGTCACTGTCTGGTGAGATGGCTTTAAGTATGTTGGTGAGGAATGACAGTGGAATTTGTTACCATATTTTATTGGTCGGGTCTGCATTTCTCAGTTGCCTCCTAAGAATATATTGCTCGAAGTTGTAACTATGAGAACATCACCTAAGGATCCTTCTGTCTGCAGCCTTCTAAACCTACTTGGTGTATCATTGGAGAGATTGGTCTTTGGTAAAGATAGTGTCCTGCTTGAGGGTAGGCATCTTTCTTGAGGATGAAAGCTTCAATTTTAGAGAAAATGCTGACAACAGAGAATTGTGGATGAAAATTGATTGCAGAAACATATTTGTAATGCTCTGACCACCTAATGATATTCAAGCTTTACGGAACAGTTTGCTGAAAATGAGGTGGGGCATTAAATGACATGTTGCTGTGGTGTTAACCAGCCTGACATTCCTGACTGATTAAAGGTTTAGAAATATCATATAAAGAGCCATAATGAAAATGTGTTGCCCAAATGTCAGATGTTAGCAAGATCTCCAGAAGGAAGTTAGGAGAATTCCAGTGTATGTAGACAGTAAGTTGTGCTCCTTTACGTTTTCATAGATACGTCATTTTGCATGTGGAATGATCTTTCTCACGTGCATGCCACTGTCTGTGGTATTAATTTACTCTGAAGAGGTTGGAGCTAAGAAGGAAACCATGTCTGAATGTGTTGCTAGAAGACATCGGTTGCTTTTGGTGGAAAAAACTGAGTTAAACATAATGTGCAAAACTGTGAGAAACAAATCTGACATCTCAATAGAGGAGTGAATGGTTTCCATTAAGCTTGCTAAATCTGTCTTTCTCAGAATACCCAGTATAACCTCATACACTCTTGATTTTAACAGGCTTTATTATACTCCATCTCAACTACATAAATATAAAGCTAAAATATCTAAAATACTTAACAGATGTGGAACAGTAGAGAGAGACCTCTAGAGCGTACAGTATAGGATTGGTCCAAATTAAATAGTGATCATGGGTTATTAAATATTAAATGAAGTTCTGGAGGTAGATCATTATCCCTAACCTTACATTGGCTGTTCTGGCACTTAAACAAGAAATCAAAAACACTCTTAACTAATACGATCTTTGAAAAGTAGTAGCCTGAGAGTGGCTGGGTTCTGATCTTGCAAGCTGCACGAACTTCCAAAGAGTTAAGTGAGGTTAAATCATGCTCAAAATATCAGGTACACCTCCAATTAGAAGACAGTATAAAAAGGGAGCTCTAGACAACAGTTAACAAAGGCAGAAACTTTAAATAAGCCCCTCCAAGTGCTTCCATTCTTTCATAGAAGAATAAAAGGACTTTGAGTAGCCAGGAGAAGCAGATGCAGCGATGGAGGCTTCGCAGACAGGGGGAGTGGGCCGAGTAAAGTGTCTGTGTGAGATCACCCAGAGTGGGGTGAGAGGGGAATGGAGACGTGAGCCTGGGGCAGCCTGGCAGAGATGGAGTAAAGAGATGGGATCAGTGTCTGAGGAGAAGCCCCGGTGTGCCTGCCTAGAAGATATAGTACTAATCAGAAGGGTGTGGGAGAATCCTAACAGGGAGAAGGGAGATTTCACAAAAATTACAGCAAAATATGGTTGCTTCAGTCAGTTACCCCTTCCTTACAAACAATAAAAGCAAGTAAACAGTGACTTGGTCTGCTCTGCACTGGCTGTTTAGTTTGTTAGATTTCTGTGGACACAGCACATGTATGATTTATTATTAATACGAAGTATCACATCTGTGAAAGATTTCTGCTCCAAAGGTACTTACACCCATGTCGTGGTTCCCATTTTTGGTAGGATGCTAAGAAGAATCAGGGAGAATAAACAATTATTGCTATATATTCCACTATATCAGGAACATTTTGAGAAATCTTAAAGAGGGGAATTTTTTTAAGAAGCCGCTAATGTAAACCATCCACAGTAGATCCAAAGAAAGAATATATAAAACATATGGACATACACTATAGGAACACAGTTTACTTGGTGGTAATAAACTGCCTTTATCTAGAAAGTATTAGAGTGGAAGATCTGTTGAAAGAAAACTCCTGCGCTCCTGGCTAATGAACAGAAAAGAGATAAGCAAAACATAATAATAAAAATAAAAAACAATAATAATAAAATAGTAAAACACCACCTTACGATGTTGAACAACCGTTGTCGTAACTGCTTTCATTCTTTTGTTAGTATTCAGTCTTTCATTTTCCATTCTTAAACATTTAAATATCAGTGGCTCTAATATCTGCCAGAAGACAAAACATTTCTTCATTGCAAGATAAAGAATAGCTCATCAGCAAAACATACACCAGGCTGAGCACCTTCACAAATAGATCTGAGAGGTACAACAGATTGCGGCAATTAAAAGAGTCTCTCAAGCACTTCAAAACACAGATACCGCAGTTGTGTGCTTCATATTAATCCAAGCCTCCTTGAAGATAAAATTTGACAAGAAAGTCCTTCCTTATGGTTCCGTGTTGCCTTCTCTTTTAACAAAATACATCTGAAGTGAAAGAGAATTAGGATTTAAATGTTCACAATAAGAGAAGCACAATTTATAACATGGGCACAATAAAGCACCGTTCCCTTTATTAGAATTGTACTTATTTGTCTGATGTGTACACACACTGTGGTGGAGAGACTTAAAAAGAAAAACCTAGCATAGAAAAAACAAAAAAGCCAAAACTCTACCATCTGTACGGTAATGAAAGAACAAAAAGGAGGGGGACATACTTATAATTAACATGATTAATCATGTTTATTACAGAAGAAATAAGGGACCAACTAAGAACAGCTTTCTGTCACGGTAGTAAATCCAAAAGAGTAGGCAGTCCCTGTAGAGCTTGCAATCATACACAAACCCAGGTAAAGCTCTGGGGAAGGTGACATAAAGCACACAGAGAGCGGTATGGAAGAGGTAGATCTTCACATGATTGCCACAATGGCTTTTTGCCTGCTTTCCTAAATAAATAAGCTTGTAGGATAATTCTCTGTGTGTACCTCTGTGTGTGTTGGTGACTGTGTCTCTCTTTTTACCCCTCTAACATCATGGGAAGGGCTTGGGACTGATGAGGGAAAAAAAAATTGAGAGAGGGAAAAAAAATTCATCCTTTGCTGAAATCAGTGAGCAGACTTTGATTTGGTCATCAGTCATTCACAACATCAGAGTAATCTGAATAAATAGCAATACTCTGTCCCATAACTTACAGACTAGCAAGAGAAAAAAAGAGTGAGGAAACATTAGTGTTGCTGAGTCTTTCCAGCTGCCTTAGATTTCCCACCGGGCATGTGCCCCTGCAGTTGTAATCACCGAGTATCACTGCGAGTCCCATCTATCCACAGTAAGAAGCATAGCCTTGTCTTTGAAGCTAAACTAAAGATAGATTCCTTCTTTTTTGTGCATAATTAGTATCAGGTGACCGAATGCACAGTGGGGGTTCTTCCTATACTTCGTGTTATGTTTCAGCAGTTAAATATAACTATAATACCTCAGAAATACTTAAAATACCTGGACAACTCCCCCAGACACAGTAGTCATGCCAGTGTTCTTTAGGGACTGCTGTTACTTTCCAGTTCGGTTACAGTCAGCACCAGTGTGTGCGGCTGCTGCCAGAATGGGTGGCACTGGGGACTCAGCACAGCTGTTCCTGAGCTCTTGGGAAGGAGGGGAAGCCATGAAGCAGCTGAGACATGCCCAGAAGTGTAAATTCTTCATAGTCTCTCGGTGCCACCTCTGCCTTGTGTTTCATGATTCATGGGTTGGAAACTGCCCCAGGCAGAATCAAGGCTACGTAGGGTGATTCTGCCCCAGAATCCTCCTCACACATAGGATGAGAAGACAAGTGCATGGGAGTCTGTGTTTGCTTAGATCATCCTTTGTCATCACAAATAATTGTACCTTCCAGAGCTGCGTGTGAACACATGTACCCTTGTGGGGTTGAATGTACAGCAAGAAGGTTGTTCCTGAGTTGGTATGTAAATGAGACATGCCACAACTTGTTCTTCATTTCAGTGGTAGCTCCTTGTCAGGATGGAATGCTGATCTGGGTGCAGTGTTTGCTGTCAGTTCTAAAATCCTTTCTCACTTGTAGCTTTTTTGTTTTAAAGCAACAGCTTATCCCTGTGTGCTTGCTGCAGTTTCAGGCCATGATTCAATGGGAGCAAAGCAGGGCATTGATACAAGATGCCAGCTCTCCATACCAGTCCTATCTCTTGCCTTACTCAGAAGAGGCCAGAGTCAGCAGTGTGCCAGATCTGGATGAGCTTTACTGGAGCCATCTGAATGGTCCCCATGAAAATGTCTGAGCTTTTCTGGTCCACATTTCTCATCTAGAGTGATGTATTGCTGATTAGCTCATCTAGGAGTCCCCAGGCTGTGGGGAAACTTGCTAATGGTCAGTGGGGAGATCACTGGGTTTGATTCCTCCTTGTTTCTACTGAGAATTCTCTGCATAAAGAAAGATTCAGAGTTGTACAAAAGCTGTGGGAGAGCAAAATGAAGAAATAGGCAAGCTTCCTTCTTCAGAGGTCTAATATAGAGTGAGATGATTGAATGGTCCTTGCAGGCCTTCAAAGTAAATTAACAAAAGGAGGAGAAAACCATTCGTTGGGCAGAGTTGCTAGGGGTCCAGGAAGGACCAGCCTCCAGTGGAAGAGGAGCTTCCATATGTCAAATCTAATAATACATTCAAGCAGAAGTGGCCAAGAGCCATGGTGCTCAGCTGAGTTGATGACCCTATTTAGGCGAGAAAGAGGATGCTGTTTTATGAGGTGAAAAAAGAGTTGGGTGACGGGTGGTCACAAGTAAGCGGTGAAGAGGAGCTGGCAGGAATTAAATACAAATGAAATGGGGAGCAAAAGCATCTTGCTAAGAAGGAGGAAAACAGAGTATTTGCAAAATGTTGAATTTTACACTGACTGCCTTCCAGTGGTAGTTCTTTGGTCATTTTGCTGGGATTTCATGTATTCCAAACTAGGTCTCATTACAATAACAGAAACCAGCTCCAGTCCAGATTTCGTTCTTGCCTTTAGTAGAACTGACCTTTTTTCTTTATTCCTTTTGAGCACTGCTTAAAGTTTAGGTAAGGCCTACAGAGCTATACAACAGTAGAATCTAATTTAGACCCATCATTGGATAAAAGGTGATGATTGTTTTAATTTTACTTAAATAAAAAAATAAATTTTTGGTGACAGGAAAAATGGAATGGAGAAACTTCAGAAATCTCATAATAGACTTTAGTGAAAATTATTCTAATTAATTAAACAGGAGCTTTGTCACCAGTAGAGAAAGCATTCTGAAATAATAAGTGTAAAATATAAATGTAAAACAACAGGACAAATGAGTGGTGTGTGTATGTGCTGAAACTGCTTAAATGAATTCTGCAGGAAAGTGCTGATCAAGTCTAGATCCCTGTTCTGAACATTTCAGCCTCTCCCTGGAAATAGCAGTTTCTTTATATAGTGTGAATGAGATATAAAGAAAGACTTTCAAAGCCACTTTCCATCTCTGGTAAATGTGTGCCAGTTCCCAATTAGAGGTATATGCAGTTCCCAATTATAGGTATATAGAGTACAGGAGAATGTGGTTATCAATTTCGCTAGCACACCACAAGAGAGCTTTTGATCTTTGTGATCAGATTATCTTGTTAGTGGCTTTTGAGAAGGCAAGAGGAGCAGATGACAGTCCACAAAGACCGATGCATTGACCTTTTTCCACTTACCCTGCCTGTTCCAAGCCTGAGCAGAATTTAGAACCTGGAAGGGGAAAGGCCAAGCTGCTGTCAGGCAACACAACGCTTCCTGCTCTCCAGAAATTTTACTTGTGATTTGCCAAGGCCGGTTGTTTGTTTGCCCTTGTTGCATTTTAACCTTGTTTTCATAAACAAATAGAGCTTATATAATGTGCTGGGCTGTGTCCCTGCCCCTCAGCCTTGCCGCTCCCTCCTCATCTTTTTAACTCTTTAACCAAATCTAACAGATCTGTGTTAATCTGAGTTCTGTGAGTAGAGGAGAGAGACTCACTGGTAAAAGTATTGTGACCTCAGTCTTTGTGAGACATCAGAGAACCTCCTCGGGAAGCCACCAATGAAAAGGAAAACCATAGAGAAGAAGCTTCAGTGGCTGCTGCTGCTGCTTGCAGAAATATCTGTTCTTCTCTTTTCTTCCCTTTTTAAATAAGAATGACTTAGCAAAAACATTCAATCATGTGTCCTCAAATGTTACCATGAAATCCTGCAAATACAACATCTGGAAAGAGAGAATCTTTTCTTCTGTCAGATTCATGCAACATCAAATGCATTTGTCTGTTGAGTTACACCGCCATGCTTTCCCAAACCAGAAAATCTGGTCTGGCTCTTCATGTGGAATAAATTGGAGCAGCTCCATGGAGTTCAGTTTGCTGATTCATAGCAGTGTAGGCTATGAATATTTTTCTGCACATATGTGGCACCTTCTAAATAATACAACACATTTAGAAATGTGATATTCGAGGTTTCAGAGAAGTCTGATGGCAGTGAGACAGTGGGATTGTTTTTAAATTGGTTTTGGGTTGCAGTGTTATTAAAGCTAGTTAGCTTATGTAATAAGTAATTTGTGATTTAGTACCCAACATCAGTACATGTTAAATGGATGACAAACATCATTATCCATCTTCTTACCATATTTTCCATATTTCGTTCCATATTGCATTTAAGTGCTCGGTTGCTGGGATTTAGTGTGGAGGAGACTAAACAGACCACTGCTTCTGTTGTGTTTTAACATGAAACATCAAATCCAAAGCCTGGGTCCATTGAGCACTACCGAATAATGAGTGGCTTTGATTGTTCACAAGTCTTTCCAATGAAATGTCAAACTTTTCTTACTGTGAAAACGATCTTCACCAACACAGAGCTTGAAAACAGATAATTATGCGAGAACAAGAAACAGAATTAACATGCACTGGAGCATGTCATGAACATTTCCTTCAGCAAATAAAAAGGGTAATTGCTGTCTGAATACAAAGCAAGGAAAAAGGTTTGCTCTCTTCCTTAGATAATTTAGATTGGCCACTATTTACTCACTTAACCCCTGAAAACACGCAGCGTATCAGAAGGGTGCCATTCAGGGGCTGATGGAGCGCGACCAGCCTCCTGATGGCAAGCACTTCTCATTTCACACTTCCCACCTCTCATCAGTCAGAAGGTTCTTGTCTATTATTAGAAGTCGAAAATCTGATGAGTCAGAACTGCTAGTTAAACAGGACATTTGTAAACCACATTAAGCCCCAGCAATAATGAATACATTTTTGAGCCACATTTTGACTTCAGGCACAGCTAAGAGGCTTCATTCTTAGCCTACAGGAAAGAAAGAATGTAATTTGGTATGTGGACACAATTCTCCCATATAGAAATTAGACAAGTAAGGAAATAATGCTCCTAATGGCTAACGGGAGTGGTTCTGGTTTGTGATTTTGATTTTACAAATCAATTTTCTAATATTAGAAACTAGCAGAGTTTAGAGACCCAGGATGTAAGTCTGGAAGAGCCCTCCAGAAATATCACATACAGCTCATTGACATCACTTTACTCACAAATTTATTCATCCAGGTCTTGTAAATGCTTGGGAATTTTTGCCTCCATCTTCTTCTTGGGAGGCTGATCCTGAAACTCATAACTCTGATAGCTAAAAAGTTTTTTTTTTCCTTTTTTTTATTTCTATGCTAGTCTTATTCTTGGAGATCTCTCCACATTTAAGGGGAAGGCTAAATACATTTATAAACAATAATCATATTCTCCTGGTCTTCTTTGTGCTAGGAAAAGCAAGCTCTGGTCTTTCTGAAACTTTCTTTTTTATGGTCATTTCATTAACCCCCTGCAGAAGTTATCCCACTTAAAGCTGCTCCTTTCCAAGTATGGATGAAGAGCAGTTTAAGCATTGTCGAACTGCTCTCTCGTTTGTGAGAGCCCAGAAGGCAACGTTCCAGGCCTGGCATCGTGCCTCTGCATCTCAGTGTGGCAGAGACACGGTGTGTTCGTCTCCCAGCCACTTACCCTCACAGAGAATCAGGCCTTCTGCTCTGCTGCATTATTGCAATTATCACAGAAAGGAAATGGAGCTCCCACTGTGATAGCACCGTTATCCATCTAATCCGTGCCCGCCTGCCTGGGGATGCTGAGGCCCACATTGGTCTGGCAAGGGGCCACATCGCGAGACCTGGTGACACTGGTTCATTTTGGGTACCTTGTTGGCACTCTCAGCAACCCTCTGCCTCTGAAGCTGTTGTATCATACACCCACTGTCCCAAACCCAAACTCTTCTGAAGGGTCAAAGATCGATTATGGGCAACTTCCACATACTCGTCACCAATAATTACAACATTTACCTTATGTTTTTATTACAATTGTTTACTTTTTTTTTTTTTTTTGACTTTAACAAGGTGCAGAAAGTCTTAATATAACACCGACAGGTTTTTTAGACATATGCTTTATTTTCAGGCTACGTGTTGTACTGCAATTTAAAAAACAGATTTTATTTTTGGAAAAGGCTGCACTAAGCTAACTGGCTAAAGGTGAAATTCGTGCCTGTGGCAGGGACTAACCCAAGGTGTATGTCCCAGTTAGGCACACGAGACATCAGGTCTGAAAAATCTTTGGCTCATCAAGGAGAGTTGTTTGCTTGCTTCCTTGGCCCACCAGATGTACTGTATTCAGTAAATTGTGCTAATTCTCTTTAAACAGCTGTTGTGCTTTGTTAAAACAGGTTATTAACTATAACAAGTCTTTTTTAGTTTGTGTTCATTTTACATCATTCACAATTGATACTTTGTGGGTGACAGTTCACTCAAATTGTTATTATGAGGCTTTTGCTAAATGTGATGAGATTCTGTGGGTGCACATTCTTGTTGCTTCTTCACAGTGTTATCAGTAAATACAAGAACGTCTGTAGCTCCTGTAATTTAATTCAATGAATATTAAGCTGATCATGGTGCTAGCACTCTGCTAGAAATATACTCACCTTTAATAAGCAGTTAAAAACCAGAAACTATAAACAACATAGAAGCATTATTCCTGCAGTATAACAAGGTGAATCTCTAAAAGCCATCTTAGATTCCTGCTGAAATAATTCTCTTGCATTCATAATCAACTAAGAGAGAAATAATTGCTTTTAGCTTCTCTACTGTGGAGTATGGATCTGCAGTGGACTATGTGGAAGTTGGAGGGAAACAGACAGATTAGAGGAAGGACACAGAGGAGAAATGAAAAGTATTGAATGGCAAATGAAAGTATGGATCCTTAAGTATCCAGTGTTTCATCTGGCAATAAAAATATGAGGAAGAGGGTAACGAGTCAATCTGCATAAACCAGGAGAACAAAAAGTATTCACAGGTAAAGACAGACTTATGCAAATACAAAGCTTCAAGGACAGAGGATTGGAAAGTGTATGCGGAGAATTTAAGGCTATAAAATTAGGAGGAAATGTTACATACAGAAAAAATAGGAATGGTTGCAGGAGACTTCTGCAAAAAGCATAAGAAGCTAAATCCATTGTCCAGATGCTGCTTCAGAAAAGAGTAATTTAGTGATTTAATGGGGAAAAAAACCCCAAACAAAACAAATAAAAACACCAATTACATCAGCTATTTGCTTGAAAAAGATGGATAACATTTGAAAGCAAGTCCTAACTTTCCCAAAAGATGTACAGTTCATCTGTACAGAAACAGAGTGAGAGAGTTGGTCAAATAATTCAAATCTTTTTGAACAAAAGAATTCTGGAATTAAGCAGAATATGAAAAGCAGCAGGTAAAACACATTAGAAGTAGGTGGGGTGGACGAGATGGTCTCCAGAGATCCCTTCTAACCCCATATCATTCTGTGATTCTGTGATCCTTCATTGTGCTTGAAGAGAGCCTACCTCCTCCAGTAGATGTATATCCATGCTGTCAGTGTAAGTAGATGCAAGGTACTTAGGCTAAAGAAAAAAACATAATCCAAAGGAATCTACCAATATTGGTCCAATTCCTTTGTTGGAAAAGGTCTAGTCAGGAGAGTTGTGAATAAAATTCCAAAACCATTGTCATCCCTTAAACATGTTGCATAAATTATGTATAGCTGTTCAATTAAATTATTCTAATACTGTATAGGTGTCTCGTAAAGCAAGCTGAGCTATGCAAAGGTTATTGTAAATATCTGAATAAATACAACACAAGGATACCTTATGGGGGTGTCAGTTGCTCCAAAAGGTTAAATGTCTGTTTTCTTGGCTAAAAAAAACGATTTAAGAGTAGAGTGGTGCTCCCTTTGTGAGCTGTACTGCTTTCTGAATAAACTAGAAAGGGATAATTCATTGGAAATCCTTTTGGATTTCTTTGAAATACAAAAATAGGAAGAACAAACCAAAGAAAATGTCTGACAAAATAGAAGACAAATAAGTTCGTTTCGCTTATTTTGCTGTAATATATAAATGGTAGATAAATGTGAAAAGAAGAAGCAAAAGCAACTGCCAAATGTTTTTATAAAGGAGCTAAGAGCATATGTGGAGGAAAATTGGCCATAAATGTTACCTCCAAGGAGAGGACCCACTTGGAATAAGCATATATATGGCAGTTATGTCTAAAATCTGTTATGTTGCTATTGTTTTGTGAAATGACAGAACATCTGCTCAGTCACAAGGCACCAGTAAAATGCAGCTTTATGCCTAAAGTAATATGTCAGTCCCTAACAAAAAATGCATATAATAGGCTAAAAACAAAGGCACATTGTCTTCTTCAGTTGTAGTAATTTCTGACTTAATAATGGTTTAGAAAGGATTTTTTACTTTATTTTTGAAAAAAGAATGAATGGAGGGATTGAGTCATTTGTAACTCTCTTCAAGATTAGGCTTTGTGCATTATTTGTGCATAAGATGGCAAACTGCTTTGTCTTTGCAAATCATATTTATGTCACTGAAGCACTTTTAAAAGGCAACTGCTTGTAAGTACCTTGAGAAAAGATCACGCTTAGCTTACGGTTTCTAAATGCAGGATGTAATCAGCCGTTTTTTGATCACTGTGAAAACACCAGCGCGTAAGATCCATGTGCTAACTTGTGTGACAAGTGGGCAGAAGTCAGATTTCACCTCAAAGCTGTCTTTTCAGAGAGGAAAAGCATTCACACTGAAATCCATCATATAGAAAGCTAATTAACAAATCCCTCAGGAAATAATTATTGTGTGGGATTTGTCTCTGAATATTCCAAGCACGCAACTTTATTCAAAAGTGGCTTTATTCAAAAAGTGTATTCTCTCAGATTTTCATTGCTGTGCTCACTGACCTGAAAAGCCTGAAACTGTGGTGTAAAATATATTTTTATAACCTATTTTCTGATGAAATGAGTTTATTGTCCTACAGCTTGGAGTCATCCCCTCAGATATACATGCATATATGACCCCTCAGAAAATAGCCTCGGCAATGAAACGAATTGAAATTGGCACTTTTATCAAAATAGTTTTCATGGAGCTAAACAGTTATCATTTAGTTAATGTGTGGAAGTATTCAGCTGGAACATGCCTTCATGAAAAAGCAGGAGAATAAATTTATAGTCTAACACATCTGTGGTCGTAGTGAGAATTAGGGTTAGACTCATTGCAGAAAGCTCAGTGCTTGTGTGTCACATACTCTTTGAAGCCTCTGAAGTCTGAAGGACTCTTTTATGTGACCAGGAATGTGTATGCTACATCATCAAGTATTAATAGGAGAGAAAGACAGCAACCATTCTCATATGACTTCTTTCTTCTCTGTAAAACCATACATCAGCAGAATAGGGTTTTATTTTTAATGTCACTTAAGGCTGGCACCTTTGCTGGAACAAATAGAATGCATGAGGATAGTCATCTGTATCTGACTCAGAGCTGAATAATAATAATATTACGTGATTTTTACCTTTCAGCTGGAGCAGGTGCAGATACTAAAGCTTTCCCACAGGAAGACAGTATGATTTCCCAAAAACCCTTTAGAGGTTTATAAACCTGATCCAAAGCCTATTGCAGTTGGGAAAATTCCTGATCTGAGTCAGTTTTCAGTTGGGCTGTAGAATCTTACTGATCTATTTATATAACCTTTCCATGAGTAAAAAAAAAAAGAAAGTCTTTCAGATGTGCACAAGCTTGAGGACTTAATTTTTAAGCTGCTAAGATTCCAGTATTTTCTGGAATCTTAAGCAGCAGATATCTTCTGCTTTGTGATGGTAGAGGTACCAAGCTCTAGTGCCCAGTTTGAAATCCATTGCAATTGTTCAACCAGGCATCGATTCCCAGAATCAAGAGGCTGCGCTCCCAGGCTGGAACTGCTGTGCAGAGCTGCCAGAGATGGCTGGACAGCATTATGTGTCAGCAGGCAGAGCATCAGTCTGCAAAAGAAGGCTTCTTAAAGGGTTGTTTGTAAGCAATAATAGAAATGATATTACTGACTCCAATCTCCACTGATAAATACGGGCAAGAGACTGTGACTCTCTCTACAACTATCTGTGAGGAAGCTGAAAGTTTTAGGGGTCTTTCATTAAAGCTTTGCCATCCTAGTCCATCCTGATGCAGTCTGTGCTATTTCAGTGCATTGACAGGCCTTTGAGAAAGTTTTCTATGATTCTGTGAAAAAAGGAGATGAAGAAATGCTGATGTACACTTTGCTGTCGCTGTAAAACAGTGATCTCACTAAAGTCACGTGGTGGTGGTCAAAGGACTTGTGTTCCTTCAAAATCTGTAAAAGAGAAGGGTGCTAGATCACAAGTCACTATGCAGTGGTGATATAGCCTTCTCAGCAGGGCTACACAGTGTGGGGGGAACTTCTCACTAACTTGACTCCACTATTTTATCTCCCAGAATGGGTTTATTTATAGATAAGCCATTATCTCTACCTGAAGTTGGGCTCTGGTTCATCATTCCAGGTGAATGGTAGCCACAGATAGAAAATTCTTTGCTGGAGAAGTGATTGGAAAAAGGTTGGAAAAGGGTATATATACATGGTGAAAAAGTTTGGTAGGTTGCACATGAGTGGAGTTTAAGTTGTAATGTTGGATGTGTCTATAAGGGATCTGTGCAATTTGGCCCTCTTCCCTGGGAGGCCAAGAAAGACCTGGGTAAATTTTCATTATTATGGACAGTTGATGCAGATCTGGGCTACGGCTCATCGCTTTTTATAGTGAAGGCACTAAGAACCCAGAAGTTTGTAAAAGGCTGCAGTGCACCATGTTGAAAAGCTGAGCATGTTTCTTGGTCTTTGTCCAAGACGATGGTGCACATTTGGATTAAGGATTTCCTTGTTTTGAGCAGAGGTCAGGATTGAGCCATGAGCACTGAATGAAATCAAATTTTTGAAAAGAAGGTGTACCTTCACAGGGAGTAAATGTTTCTGCTTTGACTGGCAAACAATCATTAAAAGCTTTTATTAAATTTTGCATCTGTTCTGTTCACCACTTAGCCATTTCTTTTCATTCTGAAGGATTATAACTAAGAATGAATGCGTCTTCTCTCATATGGGCAGGACACAATAAATCTGTGAAAGAACTGAGTTATCTTTCTCCCTCGTAGGCAAATTTTTTCCAATTGTTTATCAAAACATTGTTTTGTATTGCCATGACATCAGTCTTTACACCCATGAATAATGAGGCTCAACATTAAACAACTTGTTTATAAAAAACAGTCATGCAGTAACAATTAGTGTTCAGTGTGCTTCCCCACTAGAGTCCGTCCCCTCTCCTCCCACTTACTGATCTTCCCACTGCAGTGTGAAGTTATTTGTGTCTTCAGAATGAGCAAACAGATCTTCTCCATGAAAGGGTGAAAAATTTCCTGAGTTCTGCCATATAGAAGTTGGCATCTGTTGTTCTGCTGAACAGGATCTCTGCTGCACTGATCCAAGGATTTGTCAACCCCAGAGAGGAGGGTGGCAGCTCACAGCATCTGAAGAAGAAGGAAACTATCAGAAAAAGCTTCCCACTAGAGAGAAATTGCTGCATCCCTCATCATCCTTTCAACCCAGTTAATAGAGCTGTATTAGCCCTGTGCCCCGGTTCCTTCCCCACCTCCCTTTTAGTGTGAAATGTGTTTGAATCTTCAAAGTAGCTACATTTCAAAATACATTTTGCTCAGTACCAGGAATAACCACAGTCGTCTGGGATAAAACAGCCTGAAACAGATCTGCAATACTTTGGGGGGAAGATACTTGTGACAAAGGGTATTGGAGAGATCCTGAATCTGACCAGCTTTGAGAAGCATCACAGAGTTTGGTTAAAATATTTCCATGTAACTAGAATAACGGGTCCTAATCGAACCTCATCATACCATTCCAGCAGAACTAACACGAACAAGGTTTTTATAATTCCAAAAAGGAAGCACACAATCCACTACCTTTCAAAACAACGTTTAAATGTGTTGTAGGCTGAGTTTCAGCTATGTGAAAGAAGTGATCAGAAATACTAACACAGCTATTTCCAGCCCTTCAAAGCAAAATCAACACCTCCCAAAGTAATTTTCCAACAAGATGCAGAAAATAAATTGGGGATAGAAGGTATGGAGGGATCATAACTTGATAGTATCTGGGGCAACATAGCCAGATTGTGACAAAATCCACTCTGAGTCGGGGTATTTCCCTGTCACTGGGCTGTAGGGGAGGCTGAGCTGTCGGGGCTTCTCTCTGCAGATGCTGTCCCACCATTTCTAATAACCTCAAGTGTCCTTTGCCCAACCAACCACAGATACAAGCTGTTGAGGGGAGCGTGGCCACAGAGGAACATGGACCCTCTTGGGTTTGAGATGCTGTACAAAAATGGCACAGCTCCAGCACCAGGGATGTCGTGTAGCTCAGCGAGGAGGTGCTGCTCTCAGGCGGGGGGGGAAGTTCAAGTTTCTCCTGAATCGTCTTTCCATGAAAAATGCCTTGTAACAGAATGTATTAGGGCTAAGCCAGTTACTTAATTTCTTCCCAAACAGCGCTGTTCCCTGGATAGGATGGGTTTAGGTTCGCTGAAAATTAAATGTATTTTTCATTTTTTTTTAACTACCAGTGAGCTGAAAAATCATTTATTCCCACAGCACTAATAGTAGGCAACTGTTGATGGTGACAGAAGGAGAGGAGAAAGATCAAAAAGATGAGTTTGGGAAGTAAATGTGTTGTTACAGCAAGTGTGACCTAGTATGACACATTTAGATTTATTTTAGAAAATGCTTTCTTATTCTAGACTCAGGCCAAGAAACCCATTAAAAGTGAAATTTAATGAACAAACTGCAGTTTGTAAAGGCATCTTAAATGACACCATCTTGGAAATCATATCCAGTGGTCAGGGTTTCCAAGTGACCAAGCCCATAACGAAGAGTAGCAAATACTCTCAGCTCTTCAAAAGTTG